>JAIPRK010000210.1:279012-300546 GCA_025469195.1 Chaitophorus viminalis
AAATTAATATGCTTACGTTAGATATGTTATATAATACTTTTATATATTTACAAATGTTTCTTTTATATATAATATTAGCTTATTTGACAAAATTATTATAGTGGTATATATATTTTACAACAGTACGAAAAAATGCTTGGACCCGAAATCAAATATTTTCACGTCTCATTTCAACTGGGTACAGTTTTTTTAACATTTATTAGAAATATACAATCCATGTATTAACTTTTTGTATCCTAGGTAGAAGAATGACTGTATGAACTATTTTAAGAGTATAAGATATAAGTATGCCAAGCCAAGTATGGTAATGGTTTGAATGATTTAAAAAACGAAATCATCCAGTAGAGACACTGACACGATAGTAATTCACAAAAAGAAAAAAAAGTAAGTAATCTTTTAATGATAGGTAAATATAGAGTTTAACTACTTGTAATTTGTGAAAATATTTTTAATTTAATTTTTACGGTGGTTACGAATTGTATGATCTTTTCGTTTTACATAGGTTCACCATTGTATATATTACCAGCTGCAGGTTGTCAAAAGCTTTTTATTAATTCCAAATCAAAAACCGGTCCAAATGGTCGGTCAGCCCAAATAAATTGGTTCTCGAATAATATTTGTGCCCGTGTACCATTGAACACACATGGTCACTGACCCCTATAGTTACTCTCATAATAATTGCTTTAATTGGCAACATTCATTTTTTTAACTAATATTTAAAATGCATGGTAAGCTCGTTGAAATGAAATGTTGTAGAATCAGACGTGTTAATAGCTCAACAATTATGCAAAATGTTAATTTTGTATGGGCGTAAATTATAATTTCGATAAAGGCTTTAGGCATTATTACTGTTTATTATAATGTAAGAAAATACATGAAGAATTTCAAGAATTGAAGTGCCATTCGGCGGCGGCATTCAGGATTCATCCCGTTTTAGGCGGTCTTGACTTCTTCAGTATAAGTTAAAATAACTCGGATGTTTGAGATTGTATAGGGGGTTTAATACATTCAAACGGCCTTGCGAATTAAGTAATATTTATTATATTATTAATATACAACGATAGACATAACATAATAATATTATGTAGATAAGTATCACAAGTATAGTGAAGAACAAAACGATTTATTATACAATGTATTAATTATTTATATTAATTAATATGTAACAAAAATAGCGCAGCGCGTGTAGTAGCGAAAGTAAGGAAAATCGAATAAATGTAATTGCGGATAATATGACGTCTCGTAATAGATATCAAATTATATGATAAAACGGTTGATAGTAATATAATTTACGGTATAAAAATAAACAATTAGTAATAAATAATTATACATAAATATTAAAATGGTTTTCACGAATGGCGTTCAAATTCAAATGGTTTATCGGGAGCACGTAGGATTAGGATAACCCAACGCTTATCAATTTAGTATACTTGTTTAGTACGCGGTCCGTATGGAGTCTTTACCACGAAATATAATAATATGAAAATGTACTTTTTATTTTCGTGTGGCCTGCATATATGGTATAAGCACATCACCTCAGACACTCCGAGATAAATCCATTTCAGTGGGTTCGTATTATAATCTCACACAGAAGCAAAGGTGGACCAGATACGCTGTAATTGAATGATAGCTTACTATTAAAATCGATCGGATGATTCATGGTTATTTCCAATAAACACCAAAACGTCATAAATTTTCATCATAATATTATATAACAAATAATATATATACATTTTATTGTGTGTATACTATGCAAATTACTGAAATTTCTTTTGAAATACCCGTAATAACTAATAGTTTAAATTCGTTTCGCTGCTGGACTTTTTTTAATCGCAATTATTGTACCTATAGTAGAACAAACCAACATCGGCGTTATATTTATATATATATATACCTACTTTTATATTACGATATATTATGTACGTTTCAGTAAATAAGTGTATAGATACGTACTATTAAGTGACATTTTTACAATTAAATAACCAAACAGTAGGTATGAATAAATAAATAAAACATTAGTATTGAACACAATTTACAACAATGGCAGTTGACACGACGTGATACCTATAACATCTAAATTAATTACTTATGATCGGTGTTCACAGTCTCACAGGTTAAACAATGTGGCAAGAAGAATACAGCATATTATAGTAAGTGTAAGTGACAAAAGTCGTATACTCGTCATACTCGCATTAGTAACACGAATCAATAACGCAATAAGCTATAGTGGCCTACACGGTTACACAAGAATTCGTACAAGATCCAATAATGTAGGAATATAAACTTTCCGGTTGTCGCATAACATAATATCGCAATGAACAGATCTAATTGCACGACGCTATGGCTAATGTTATTTTAATTATGTTGCAGTATGCTATGTGCTTGTTGTCTACGCAGGTAATACGTTTATTGCATAATATAATATAGTACATTTATGCCGAAAATTCGACAATATTTTTACGAGAAATTTTGCGTTTTACGTCATCAGCAGAATAATGGGTAAAAAGTAAAAAAATACAAAAGGACATCCCATACACATAATATACCTACCTGTGGTGATATCAAAAGAATAAGTGATTCGTTAAGTTTCAATAATAGTCAGAGCCGTTGGTAAATATTAAGTGTATTTACATGTATACCTACTTATATAAAGCTATTGTAAGTTACGAAGAAGTCAGGTTTATAGGTGTTATATTGAAACTGATTAGCTGAAGACTTAAAGTAAAAATTGGAATATTAACATAACGGGGAATTAACGCGTTTAACGATTAACAAAATAAAATCACAAGGCTTATGATACTAGAATATTGTCCATAAACCCTTGCCCCTTATAAAGTTATAAATCGATACCTACATGATAATTTAAGTCCGGTACATGATTAATTCGAGAATTCTAAGGTAATGGATTTTAACAGCATACTATTTTGCAATTATGGAAAATACGGAAACGATACTTTTATTCTAGTGTCCACTTTTATTATTTTTTTTTGACTAACAATTTTACTTTTTAATTAAATAAAAATAATTTACAACTTTCTGGTTAAATTACGTTTGTTGTTTGATAAGTGATTACATTATAAACATAACTTTAAACTATAAACAATTATGTTAAAAGGTTGAAGAGTTTTAAGGATACATAAACAATTGCAATTGTGAAAAATGAAAGCATGCTTTCCGGTTTTCTTTAAAAAAGGTAAAATAGTTCACAGTTTATAAAACAGATAAGTTGGATTTTTTTGGCTACCTCACCGCCCATGATACATTAATACATTATATATATTATTTATCATTATTATGTGTAGGTATTACTACTATATTTGCGGTATTACAGTAAATAATGCAAAAATTGAAAAGATAATGATAATAGATTATTAATGACAATTGACGATTATAATATTGAAGTCTGTGTATGAAATACTCAATATTGATAGGTACGGAACAGGAAAATGTATATTTAATAGCTTATCGCACAAATATATAAAAATAAGTATCTTTATGTATCTGTGGTGTGGTTCATTGTTATTTTGTTATCAGTATTATCACTATCCACTGATACAACCCGCAATCAGTGATGTTTTGTACACAGATTATATAAATTCAGAATTAAATAGATTCATATAATCTGTGCTTTGAACACGTTGTAAGTATCTTTAGTCATAGCATATTATTTACATGTTCTATGCAGTATGCTCTAACCGAAGTCATAAATTAAAACAGTCGCCTTGTAAAAACAGTACTTATCTATGGTACAGATGTGAAATATACAATACGCGACCAGAAGAAAACGGTCGGATTTTCATAATTTTAATAAATATAACGAACACGTTCTACACGTGCCCATAAAATGTATTCTTTACTGACACCGGCTGCTAGGTTTGAAGGCCACAAGCCTACGATCTTTTGGAGATGGACAGTAAAGAGTAGATCCCCGGGTGGTTGCGTAATAAAAGCTTCTAGTCTTCGAGTTTCGAGCCCAGTCCTCCAGGTGCGTTTACATAGAAACAATTTAGTTTGATTAAAAGTAATAACATTTATAATCATATAATTTAGAATAGCCGCAAAATATTTCAAATTAAAACATCACAGTTGATGGTGAAAACGGAAAAAGGAACCAAAATTATGGTCCAATAGGCAATAATCGATGGATGCTCTGACCACGTCCTCTGCCAAATGTATCGCATCCGTTTTTGCAGGGCCACGTTCTAGGCAGACGTTTGACTCTTTAGAAGATAGCTTGATTTCGCTTATTGCTTATTGCTGAGCGCTTTGGTCTCAGAAATCCAAGGAAATCCAAGGGCGTCGGCGTGACACGACTTATTCGACTGGCCCTCGAGGCGAGACGTAGGTCAGTTTACCAGGTGTGTGTCTATAATTTTATAATATACACGTTCAACTTTGTCATCAGGACCCGGTGTTAACCCGACCGAGGGCTGTATCTTCGATCGGGCTATCGGAAATCAAATCGTTAAGTCATTATTTCGTTAACCTATATGCGGAGAGAGGACGCCGATCCGGTGGTCGCGAAGTGCTGGCAGTTATCTTACCTGCTAGTTGTCTCCAGAAAGCTTGTGAACACGTCGAAATGATAACTCAACTCGAACATAAGTCCGACAATGTCGTATATAATAGGAGGGGAGAATCAATGACAGGACAATTTCCCCAGGGGTAAGGCCGTATTTAGAATTTTGCCTCCATGGGGCAATAAAATTGAGCCACCCCCTCCAACCCATAAGGCATGTTATATACATGTTACATAATATAATATACGTATAAAGGCAGTTTTAAAATTTGCCACCCCTAAAAAATTGCCGCTAGGGGCAACACGGGACCGTTGCTCCCCTCTAAACTCGGCCCTGCCCAGGGGCTAGGGCAGCGATCATAAAGTGATCTTGGGGCGGCAAATTTTCTGAAAAAATTGATTAAATAGGTATAAGATTATTCGATTGCTAAAAGAAAACAATATTATACCTAACTTGTAGGTATTTACAGCACTTTATGAAATAATTTTATTGAACAGTAACCATTTAATGTATCACAGTTTGTGGACACATCGTGGAGAAGAACAGCTGTGTAAACTAATAATAATTTATGGCAATAATTAGTTTGTGAACATAATATCATATATTAGATTAGATTATTAACAGACCGGATTTTTTTTTTTTAAAAAACACCCACGCATCAAGTTTTTCTAGGGTGGCAATATTATTTTGTTTGACGTGGTGCTGCCCTGCCAGACGAGTGACTTACTCGTGGGAACGTTGATCTTTCGGGAGTTGTAGACTGATTGGAAAAATGCGATTAGAAACGGATTATATTGCATGTTGGATTTGGTGGACTTTGGTGTACTAAGTAAGATTCCTGTAGGCTCTTGTAAGTTGTACGTTGTAACTTGTAAATATTGCTTCCCGTTAGCGGTATCGTAACCAACAATTTCGATACTGTCCGTCGACGGGTATAACATATCATGGTGCCGTGCAGCCGATTCAGAAGTAATAAGGACCGAATGTAATAATATAAGTTTAATTATAGTATTACGAATTTGCAATTTCGAATCGACGGCGACGGTAACAGTAATATTATAATAATACATATAATATACTAAGTATGTAAATGTTGTGATTTACTTCAATAAAAACATTTTTCACATTAGTAAAAGATGTATTAGGTACTATATTAGTAGTGTAATAGTATATTAAAATATGTAGGGAAGTGGATGAGAAGAAAAATCGTAAACACAATATTATGGTATATTTCTTATTTGTTACACAAAGCTATATGTTATGTTAAAGATATACTTGAACAGGGGGTGTGGGCGTGTGGTAAAGCCCCCCACGGGTCTGTCCAGTGTAAATATGGTATGCAGGTATGCTGCAAAGCACCTCCGAGACAAAAAATGAAATTGCGACTATATTATGGATATTATTAGTGTACTTATTAATAGTTATTACGCGACGTTAGTTATTCGTTATTATTGGTGTTGATTACCACGATCGAAGAGCATCCGCCCATGTTGAAATTCGACAAATGAATCGGAACTGATTAGTGAATGTGAATACCTAATAATCATAATTTTCTCTTGTGTTTTTCTCGTTGCGCAATGTACGAGGGGAAACGTTGTCGTCGTCGCACAAACGCGCCTCCGCGCTTTTATCCCCGGCCAACCGGCAACACTGGCGGGCGGGCACGAGCTCCCCGATGCCACTGTATATAATAACATTTACGAACACTATCTCCTTCTGCCGCCGCAGAATGTGCATGGGCACATTCGGTTTCCGGATCATCGGCCTGGACTTTGGTGCTTGCTTGTCGACCGCCGCCGTTCTTTTTCGGACGCGTCTTGTGCCGGAGCCCGCCGCCGGACCGAACGATAGAGTACCCCACCTAGGTGCCGTTCACGCGTACGCCGCTATCACCATCACCGTCCTGTCTGCGACGGTCGAGTCCACTGCGCCGGGATCCGTAAGTATGTATTTTATAATATTACAAATGAAATATTATTATATGGTAACATTAACACACTATAATCGTGAACATTTGTTTTTTCTTGTTGTTGGTTTTTTCCTCTTGATTTTTGTCGTTTCATCAACCAAAGTCCCGGGGCCTATTTTCCATTTCGATTCTCGTGATTTTTATTTTTTAATTTTTCCTCATCACTCGCACCGGTCCCGTTTTCCACAGTCACCGACCCTTCACGGCACTAAAGATATTATATTATGCTATGGCTCTTTGCCCACCACCGTCGTTCTTCTCGACCATTTCCGGATCGACGCACGTGCCAAGCCATATTACGTACGATACCACTGTCCGGCGGCCACTCGGCATGTCGTCTTCGCACGAGGCGCGGTTCGGGGAGGGGGTTGTTTTGACGATGACATGTGGCGTGCGTATTAATGGATAAATGAAAAGTCATTTTGTTCCGTGGCGCGACGTCGAAGCCACAGTTTCTGTTCTTGCGGTCCCCTCGTCGCGTTTACACGCCCGTTTGTATTCCAACATTTCCGACCTGAGCGATTTGTTTGGTCATCACCGTGTCGCGTGCTCCCTATAGGTGCCCAACGTGTTCAGCGTCGCGAAAGTACACGTCGTTCGACCGATAGTGTACACCCGAGCGAGAACTAAGAGGTACCATCTACCTATTCAACGTTCCGCCGTTTTAAAAATATTTTTTCTTAAATGGTTTTCTAAGCTCCTCTTCGTCGCGCATATATGCCTCGTCACTCATGGTAGACGTTTTTTCATGATGGGTCGTTCACTCGTCCCGCGACCAATAGTCAAAGTAGTTTGCCCGAAACTAATTCTGATTCCTATTCCGAAGCCTGCCTTAATCGTTTTTGGTAGAGTTGCTATGCTATCTCAATATTGGTGTTGGGTACCGACAGAGCTTACAGTCAAAGAAAATTCTTTTAAATATAAATTTTATTTAATCAAGTTGGCAATAATTCATGTTTTTTATCATATTATTATTACCAACAGGGCTTATGTATAGTATAATATTCAGATATAGCACTTATAAGTTTACACATCGTTGAAGGATAATTGAGGTTTCAATTTCCCCACCTAAAAGCAATCAGTAAATCTAATGAATCACCCAATGTATATGTAGATATAGGAAGTTTTTTATGTTTAGACACAAAAAAAATTATTCATTTGTTATCTTATTTATTTTATACTTTATAATTAGTCCTTTTTTCATAAGCTTATTTATTTTAATATTTCAAATATTTTGGTATGAGAATACAACAATTATATTGTGTAACTAATTATTGGTTAGTAATTATTTCATTAATTGTTTGTATTTTTAAAGATTGTTTTTACACAAATTGTTCCTAATAATAATTAATTTTATTGTTGAAATACGATATTTATGATATGATAGTGACATGATTAGTAATTTTAATATTAATTCAACTATAATATCAATTAAAGTAATTTTTCATAAAAGCATTCATGACTAGCTTATTTATTCTTTATATAAAATTGGTTATTAAAATGAATTAAGTCAATATTATTAAGCATTTAAATAATTTTTTAGGTTAGAAGCCAACAATGAAGGAACGCTTTCGAAAACAAAAATTTTTAAAGAATTTAGGACTACAACCCAATAAGAATCCAAGGTATTGATATTTTTATTTAACTTTTATTCTGTTTCATTAATTATAACTATTTATAATTGTAATTGTAATTTTTAGACCAACTATTCAGGAAGATGAAAATATTGTAAGTATGAAATTTTGTTTTGTTATAATGTAAAAATATAAAATTTTGCTTGCTTTTTCAGTTTGTCTAAAAATTGGTATTATTTTAGATATGTGAACGAGTATGTTTTTATTACTATGATGATAATGCACAAGTGATATGCCGTGGTTGTTATAAGAGTTATTCAACATGGTTAGATTTTAGAAAACATTTTAATACACCATCATGTCACATAACTGAAACCAACTATAAACTAAATACTTATAATGATGTTTATAAGAAATACAAATTGAGGAAAGCTAAGACTAAGAAAAGAATTAATGACAATTTAAGTGCTGCTCAACTCATGGATATTGAAACACTAAACACTCGTAAAACACGAAAAAGGTATGGTTTTAAATGGTCTTCATACTGATGTAGTGTAAAATAATTAAAATAATTTTTTTTTTTAGATGTTATACTAATACTAGGGTAGTAGTGAACAACACCTCAAAGTCTGCAACATATCCTGTTTCAATGAATGCAGAAAAAACAGCTAAGATTAAGGAAGAAGCTTTTGTAAACTGTGTTAGTAGTGGCGGAAGCGTAGAAGAGATGAAACCAAAATCATTCAACAACAATATTGTTACCAAAAACATTCCAAACAGTACAAAAACTACTATTCAAAATCTACCTCATGACAATCAGTCGACGCTGACCATTAAAACAGAATGGAAAGCTGATGGTGTATCACAGGTATCTTCAGGCAATCAGTCAACGAGCACAGCTCAATGCCTTCAGAATTATGAATCTAAAGAGAATAAGGATGTAAATTATAAATATGTCTGCGTTATTTGTGATAAACGATTCATGAGTAAATGTTTACTTACTATACACCAAGTACAGCACATCAAGTCAGATCGCAGTAGCTATGGAGTTTTCATGGCTGCACTTGCACGGACTGTATAAGTTAATTTTTATTTTAAACTATGAAAAATGTCATTGAGTTAAAATAATTAAGATATTACTCTAGTCCCTAAATGAAGTATCAAATTCTATTTGATTATGTACACATAATATATTTTTTACCGTTTGATTGGCATTTGTAGTTGTGTAACCTTTGTGTACACTTCATATTTGAAGGAAATAACATGACACTGAAAGTTCATCGTTAAGTATAATATGAAAATATTAAGTATTAAGTTCATTTTGTGCCATTTGTATTAGCACATTTATAACATTTTTATGACATTGCGTAGTTACTACAAACGTCTTTCAATTAATTATGTTTAATTTATTTGAGTCCTATAATTAATTTTTAATTTTATTATTATTTCCATTATTGATATCATTGTTGAGCAAGAAACAATATTTTTATTTTTTTTTTTGGTACAACTACAAAAACATAAAGATGTTAAGTATGTTTTTTAACCATATCAATTAATATTACTAAATATTTAACTATATTTTTTTATTTTAATTCAATCTACTATTTATCCCATAATTGTCTTGAGCTGCTTTTTGTAATTGTAAAATCATTGATACTTTATTTTAGGGTATTTAGAAGTGTAAAGTTTGCTCTTTGTTAAAAAAAAAAAAAAGAAAACAATATTAATTTTAAGAATATATATTTTATTTTCACAATATGTATAAGAAATTATGTTATTTTTCGGTCAATCATTGTTTTTCTTTTGTCTGATGAACTATATATATTATTGTTTATAATGATATAAAATGCTAGGCATATTCTGAATCTGAAATTTCACTTGGTGTTAAATTTAATCAAATTTATGTTATGTCATACTTTTATTTTTAAATTAAACTAAAAATGCCATATGTTTTAACATATATTTTGTCTGTTTTAAAAAATGGTTTCTATTTTCAATATATAAATATATATATTTTGAATAAAAATTAAAAAAATAATTCAATTAAGCGATAAATAATAAATTATGATTTTGTATTAACTTTTTTTTTGTTTAACTGGAAGTATGTTAAGCATATTAAGTTTATATTCGCTGTTGTTCAAGAATATTTCCAGGAGGCAGACCGAATCCAGTTTCTAACTTGCAAATCAGTTCCAATTTGCTTACAAATTAATCCATCCTAAAATATATAAATGCCTAGCTAAGATAAGGCACTGGTCATTGCGGGCGCGATGAGATATGCCCTAATTCCGCAGAATTTCTTATGTTAATTTTTGATATGGTACCCATTACAATGTCAGGTTACATTTTTCTGATATGGTTTAGTTTGGAGTTAGTAAACCAATATTGCATCTACTTGAATTTGGAGCATAAATAATGATTCCTGTAATTTCTCAGAATGAATAATATGATACAATAACAAGTACAATAAAAATATATTATTTATTAATCTAAGGTCCACAAATCATCAAAATGATTAGACAATGGTACAGCATACGATGTGGGTTTTTCATATGTCAAGCTCACTTTCTGGAACTCTGTCTTAAATTCTTCATCGATCAACTAAAAAAATAATAAAATAAAGTAGAATATAAATAATGACATTTTAATGCATCGACATAATAATAATGTTAATATTGAGAGGTTTTTTCATAATTCAAATTAAACATAGTAGTACATTGTTTTAAATAGTTATGGATCATTAACATCAGAGTTATCCAATCTACGACCTGTCAAACTTTTCTAACTGGTCTGCCGAGCTATTCATAATACTTGTAAAGTTATTTGTTTTACATTTTAAAAATATTAAGTTCTCAAATGAATGGATATGTAAAAATAGATAAGTATTAGTATTTAATACTATCTGCTTGGTATTAGTGCTAGTTAAAAATTTAAAATTATAACAAATGATATTGTCATATGATTTCTTATAATTTTAATATTCCTAACACGGGAATGTGTAAAATCAAAGGTAGACAGTTAAAGTTTAAACACTTGATAAATATAATGTAAAACTACATCGTTCACTACCCTTTTTACAGGTGTAATATTTTTGTATGGCAGGAACTTAAAAAAATTTAAGGCTGTGATACAGTATCAAAAATAGTTGTTTCTACTATAAAACATTTGATTATACTATGCGTGCAGAAAGTATTGTTCAAGACATCGCCAATAAAAGATTTTATCCCAAAGTTCATTGGGGTTATGAATTTATATACGTGTAATGTAGAAGGTATAAGTTTTAACTAAATTTAGAATCAACCAATAAATATGAACTAGTATTATGGATTCTTTTCATTTTATACTTTGAACCAATACACAATAAGATATAGTTTTACATAACTAAATGTACTAAAAAATTCAATTTTACAAATAGTTATATTTAATCAAGACGTATACAATAGTGCTTAGGATTGTCGCCTAATACACTAATATTTATATAAAACAGAAACACAGAAACTAAGATTTAAAAACATGTGTTAGAAATGTATTTTTAAATTATTACTTGAGAAAAACAGCTTTGTAAATAAGTCATAGATATTTTAAGTGCATATTTATTTAATAAGGTGGTCAAAATAAATTTTTAATTAAATGAATGGAATGTGCTGTAATGTTTAAAATTCAAGTATTATTGATATCATATTTTATATTTCCCCAAGAATAGAATTATTTAACCATACCATTAATCTAAAATCAAGAAAAAACTAAAGAGAAAAGAATCATAGTAGCACTAAGGTATGTAATCTGAGCTCTATAAATAGTTAGTACCTTATTCATTTATTAATTTTAATTATTTACAACAAGATTTATTATATAGTCCCCCTCCATGAGTATAATATAGTTATTGATGGTCAAATTTAGTAAATTATTATAATTTTAATACCTATGTTTTCCATATTCTTGGATACCAAAATTAGTTTTATCACATAAAATGGGAAAATTTAATAATAACCAATATAATATACAGTTCTCCGCTGAATATGGTTTTAAAATTTATAATATTATAAACTTACACTTTCATATGAATCGTCAAGTAATTCGCTTATATCCCATTCAACTTGTGGCAACTTTTTAAATAAAAAATTTACAGATTTGCTAACTTTTGGGAGGATATGTTGTTTTATAGACACAAGTTCCCACAATGAGCTATTTAATGCATTTGATTTTAGTGGATCTTTTTCATCAAAAATGTAAGGATCTGAACCAACTGAAACATAATTATGTATTTTATACTAAATATATAATACTTTAAGAAGTCTAAACTCACCAACAGAATCATTTTGGATCAAAACTTTTAATGATGGATGTCTAATCAATAAATTTCCTATGAATGCTACCATGATTAGTATGTCTGTAGGTGGTGCAATCAACGACAGCCTAGCCATACGCTTGATGAATGCAGCGACTAATAGCTCTGGTAAATGGCTATAATAAATTAAAATTATATTACTATTATGTTAACAGCTACATAGTTAAGACACAAAGAAATAACTAAAAATTGAGTAGTTATTAATAATAAGTATTACAAACAGGATACTGGTTGTAAGAGATAAATGTGTTTTAATTGATTAAGAGATGTAATCCAAATTTTATTTATATTCTTTTACATTTATTGACTGCTAATAACATTACTTTATGAAAAATAGTTTTTATTTTAACAAGAGTTTGTTTATTATCTATTGTTTTTTAGATAACAATACTATTAGACAATTGTACAATGTTCTAATTTTTAGAATAAAGAAACTAAAATTTTTTGTCAATTTATATGTTGGATTACAAGATTTTTGAATATCTTTGTATTTTTATATAAATAATAAGTAGGGCCCAGATTTATATGCATTTGCATGTTTTTTCTGAATGGTCCAAAAAATAGCTAGGTAAACTACAAGTTTGATTTGTAATCAATAGATCCGAAATATGAAGTTTTATTTTGCATATTTTGTCTTTTTTTGACGTGTACTGCATATTTCTGTATTTTATGATTTTTTTTTTCATATATATGGTTTTCAAATGCATAATATGTAATATTTTGGTTATTTTTATTAAAATCCATGTAATTTGAAGAAGTTGTTTTCTTATCTTATCTTGGTATGTATTAATTTTCGTTTAGTCACATAATTTATTTAATAAATATTTTAATTTTAATTTTTCAGATTGAAATTACAAAATGTTGAAACTAAAAAAAGTGAATCAAAAATATAAAGTATAATTTATTTGTACACAATATAAAAATAATGGAATAATTTTATTTTTTTAATCGATTTTTTTGTATATTTTTTATTTTATAGGGTATATTTCTATAAAACATAAATGCATATTTCTTAAGTTTTTAGAGCATATAAATCCGGGCCTTAATAATAAGTAATATTATTTCTCTATATTAAAAAGTAATCACAATAAATGATGCAATTATATAATTAAATTATTACATATTATTTCATTAAGAAAAATGTCTCATGTAAAAAAATCTTTATAAATTATTTTAGTATTTGAAATAAATAATATTCTCTATGTTACAGGTAGATAAAAATACTTAAAACATTAAATGAAATATTAAATATAATACTTCATTGAGTAAATATTAATAGGTAATATTACTTACGTTGAACGAAGAAATATATCAGCTAAATAAAATAATCTAGTTTTATATCGATAACTAAACATATCTGTAGAAAAAAAGTTATAAAGTTTTCCATAAATGTTTGGACATTCTCTAAAAAAAAAAAAAAAAATAATAATAATTGAAATTAATACAAGTGAATAATTGTTATTTCTTACTATGTAGTGGTACAAATATCAATAATTAAGGAAAAAGTTTTGTCAATCGTACTTTTCATTAATAATTAATAGGCTTGGAATAAATGTTTTAAAAATTTGGATCTAACTAATACTTAAGAATCATCCATGATTATACTTCATAAATTATTGAAAATTGAGGAAACAAAAAATGTCTATTAGAATTTAAACACTGAACAATTTTTATTTTAGTTTGTTTTAATATTTGTTAGTAACACAAACAATTTAAAACAAATTTCAAATTTTCAGTATTTAAATTCTAAGATCCTTAATGTGATCATTAGTTTATAGAATCAACCGTTTATTGGAATCAAAATTAAAATCTTATATAACATATGTTAAATTGATCTTTTATTAAAATCACTAAGTACCAGATAATTGAATTACTTTTATAAACATTTTTATCGCTTTATATAATTTTATTATTTTTTTTATTTATATATTTAAGTAATTTACAATCTATACAACATTATGTACAATGAACAAATTTGATAGCTAATATAATATTAAGTGGCAGAATTTTAACATTTGTGGGCAGGCACTCAGCAGCACCACCCGACCGAGAACATTTTAGATGTCGTGGTTTTTATTTTTATTTTTTTATTTTTTTTATTTTAGTAGGTCTCTAGACCATTGTCTTTTGAGTCTTCTATGCACATTGCCAGGAAGTGAGGTGGAAGAAAGTGGTTTTATTAATGGATTACTGTGAGAGTTTAAGTTGGAGTGAAATTTAGAGTAATGTGCTTTTGTTAATTGATATTTTATATACATATATTAATTGAATATGGATTTTAATTTCAGGCTAATATGAAAATGAAAATAGTAGATTTTTAAATAAAATCGAAAATAGATAGTTTCTTTACTTATTTAATTTTAAACATACATATAAATTTAAAATCATAAAAAAAAAAATGTTTTATAGAATCAAAGTGATCTGAACAACTGAGATCACATTAAGCGAAACGCACATATTAGCATTAAATCTTATCTAAATTTAGAAATATCAGCCTGTTTTTAGAAAATTATGAATAATTATTATTCATATGCAATTATGTATCCTAATCAATGATTTGTCAGTGTTATTCAATATTTACTTACAAGTTGTAATCTTTAACCAAAATAAATATCCCTTGAAGTCCTAAGATTGCAATAGGACCAGCTATGGAAAAAACAAAAATAAATAATTACAATTCAATTGTCATTTAACAGTATAAAAATATTAGCTCACGGGTATCCATTGAATTCATGAGAAAGTCTGCGATCACAAGAGGATTATTCAAATACATCAGCATTTTTTCAATTAACAATATTAACATTTCACGTCTAATTTTGGCATTCGCCATCATGAATGGTTTCATACCTTCCCAAACAGCTGTCACCCATGATTTCAATTGTTCCAAATTGTATTTAAACTTGGGTCTTTCTGTAAAATAATTCATATAAATGACCTTAGTTAATCTGATATTTATTAAAATTCAAGCATATATAATTCAAGCTATGTATAAACTTGGTAATGTAAGTATAAATGTCAGCAACTTTATTTATTGTAAGTATATAAGAGTATTTTAAATTTTGAACAACAGTCTATGTAAGAACTATAAATCAGTTTTGGTTTAAAAACACTACTTAAAATATATAATTTTTTCTGTAGCAAATAGAAAATAAAAATGAATTAAGAGCCATTTCATCTAGTTTTAATAACTTTTATTAGATGTGAAATTTGTTTTAGTTCAATTACTTATTGAATATAATATAATACAAGAGCCTACACATTAACAATGGTAAATAATTGTTCAGAAATAATCAAACATTAGTACATACTTATATTATGAAATAAAAGTTTATCATCTTCTTTTTTTTCAGTTGGAATTTTAATCAGCCCTAAAAGATTTGTGAACATGTAGACATTCGTCGTTTCCACATTCAACTGCTGTACGATCGATGCAAAACATTCCCACGAGTAGTAGCAAAAATCCAAGTTTTCTATGTGACTGGTTAACATTTGTTGCAATTGCGACCATTGAATATCAGTAGTGGTAAGCATAGACGTGTAAATTGTCTACAAATAAAAATACAAATAATTCGTTAGTAGTGATTAAAATTTCTGGAATCAAATTAGACGCTTGTCACCTTTAACTGATTGACGGGGAAATAATATTTCTTTTTCACAATTTCTTCTGTAGGACATTTGTTTTCCCGTTGAAATTTTTTAAACAGTTTTTTCAAATCGGTAGTTGTAGCCATGGTGCGAACGATTATTAATTAAGAAAATTGTTAAGTAATTAGTCTACACGAAAAAAAAAAAATGGTTATTATTCCAAATTTGAATATAATATTTTGTAATTTGTTATCAAAACATTTCGTTTTTTATTTATGTGAATAACCAATAAAAGTCTCACGTGTCCCGCGTGTCAGAGTTACCATTTCGTCGGTGGGCAATAATTGTACTCGTGCAAGTACAATAAAATCATCGCGAACGGCAACAGTACAATAAACATATTGATTTGTTTTTCAAAATTACTCAATTGCAAATGTACAAATCATAATATTATTTATTGTTCTTCGGCGCCTTATTGAATACCGATCGTGTGAACCCGTGGAGCTCGTGGAGGAACAAACTTCCCAAGTCACTATCGAAGGACAATATCCCTACCGGCTACCATATGGATAAAAGATAATGATCAAATGATCCCTACGATGATCTGTTCAATCGTATTTCTAAGGTCATCGTGGAACGGCGTATCTCGATAAAGACCATTGAACCACGATTTAAGCCTAAAGGATATTTATTGAATTAATTAAATGTATTTAATCGTGATAAAGGCCGTGTTCTCTCGTTACGTTTGTAGGTTTGTACGGTAATATTTTTATCGATCTGGACACACTACACGCTGGCAATATGATTTTTCAAAACTATCACTTTCAAACATTTTACTGAATTTTTGGTACTATATTTTGTATATGCCAAATCTTTTCTATACATAATAAATATTATTATAAGCTACTGTTATTGTTTATAAATATTATTACGTTTATCAATCATGTATCCTCACGCACGTTTATTGTGCTGGAGCAATTATACAGGTAAAAATTAAAAATAATTTTCCCTGTTCGATTAATTGGGTTAACAATGTATCTGATATTTTAATTTAGGGAAATTGACCGAATTCTGGTCGAGCAGCAGTCGATGCATACACCAAATGAACGTTAAAAAAATCTTAAAGGCCCCATTGATATGCGGTCAACCGACGGATGAAACTCATCCTCATATAGTGAAGAAAGGTGAAGTGAGTACAAGTACATTTTAAAAAACCAACTGTACTAAGTGTTCTTGTTTAAATATGCTTATTGATCATGTTTCAGCTGGTCCCTGGAATTAAAAAAAAAGAGTTTATAACTAGAAGATACAAGCTCATGGAATCTGTACTTAGCACCAGAAAAGATTTTTATCATATAATTGTAATACCATCTGCCATCAGGCAATATATGTCGGATCATATTCCCTATCCGTTTAGACAAAATACGGATTTTTTGTATTTCAGTGGATGTCAAGAAACTGATTGCGCTTTGGTTTTGTGTGGTAATTCTATTGATAACTTTACATCGACCCTGTTTCTTAAGTCATATGATCCTCAGTCTGAGCTATGGAATGGACCTAGTACTAGTAAGTAATTATAAAACATTTGTTGGTTCATCTAGTTGTCTAAAATTACAATTGCACCATATTTCTATAGGATCCGAGTGTGCGTCATTAATTTTTGGTGTTGATGATGGTAAAACTTTGCCACAGCTTTCAGAATTTTTAATGTCTGAAATTAAAGGACATAGAAATTGTGTGTTGTGGTACAACCAAAAGCAAAAAGTCCAAAGTGCTGTTGACAAAACAGTGAATAATGCTGCTGCAATAAATTCAATTTATGTGAGTTAAGCTTAGGTAACTGATTGCTTTTAAATGATGATATTTTATTACTTATATTGTTATTATTGTTATGACTAATATTTTATTATATATAGGTTTTGTTGTTTCTAAGTATTACTTGTTAATTGTATGCCAGTAATATTTTAAAATTTGCAGATTGATGATACCCTAGACAATCATTCACATAAATTGCGTTTGTACAAGTCACCAGCAGAACAAAGTTTGATGCGACAAAGTTGTCAAATAGCTTCTAAAGCATTTATTAAAGCAATGGCATCTACAAAACCTGGATCAACAGAACATGAACTATATGCTAGGTTGGATTATGAATGCCGAATGGGAGGTGCTGAATATCTTGCTTATCCTCCAGTTGTAGCTGCTGGAAATAATGCTAATACATTACATTACATTGACAACAAACAGCTGATCAAAGATGGGGATTTAATTCTTGTAGATGCTGGTGAGATAAAATTAATGTTAAAATACGATAAACAATTATTTTCATCTATTATCCTTGATGTTAATATCAACTTGGCATTCAAAACTAATAGCATGTATCCTATAATAATACTATCATTATTTAGGCTGTGAATATCATGGGTACTCAAGTGATATATCTAGGACATGGCCAGCTAATGGCTGGTATTCTGATGCTCAAAAAACATTGTATGAAGCGACACTTAGTGTTCAAAAAGAATTGATTGACATGTGTCATGCACGCCCGTCATTGGATACATTATACGAAGCCATGTGTTTTAAATTAGGCAAAGCCTTGGCTGAAGCCCATGTATTTAAAAAAAACGTTGACTCTTCAGAATTAAATATGGTAAATATTAAATTATTTCATTGGTTCTTTAATTTCTTTAGAATTAAATGATCAATGACAAATTTTAGTTTGCCCGTGCACTGTGTCCTCATCATGTTAGTCATTATCTGGGAATGGATGTACATGATATTGGTACTGTAAAAAAAAATATTAAGACTGAACCTGGCTTTATTATTACTATTGAACCTGGTCAGTAATAATGATCTTGAATATTTTTAAAATTTATTTAAATTATTTAATATATATATTTTATTATAAATATATATGCATATTGCAGGTGTTTATGTTAGCAAAAATAATATACAAGTTCACGAAGAATTCCTAGGTTTGGGTATAAGAATTGAAGATGATGTATTGGTGACTGAAAATAGTGTAGAGGTGTTAAGTGCAGATTCTCCTAAAGAAATAGCTGACATTGAAAAAATCATATCTAACCCACTTAAGTGATAAATTGTTTTTATTATTTTTAGTTGGTTATACCTTGTTATTAATTATTTTAAATTTATGAAAACCGAGACGAATTTTCATTTAGTAAATTTTGGCTGTGTCCTGTTATAAACAGAATATTAAAATTGTAAAATGTTAATTTTGTTTATGTTGTATTTTGATTGTTGAATACATCATAGTGTATTTTTACTCCTGTTAATATATTTTGATCTTTGATTGTAAAAACATTTTTTGTATATAAAATATATATGGTATATTATGTAAGTTAAAGAATTTTTTTCTAATTAAGAAAAGAATTGTTGCAATTGGTTACTACATTTATTTCATAATACATGGCGTATTTTTAGTAATTGAAAATATTCAAAATGTTATCATTTTTTAAGACTAAAGCAATTTAAATTTTGATGTGAAATAGACCACAACAATTCATATTAGTAATTTTACAATATTTTTAATCATATACACATGGTAAAATCAGTATCTTATAAGACTTAGTATTTTAGTTCGGTTTGGGTTTTCACGATGTACATTGATACTAAAATTTGCCAAAAATGCATCTATGCTGTACTTGTGAGGACTGAGAAGACATTTCTGTAGGGTTAGGAGCTAGAACCTCAAAATCTTATCCCTACGAACACCTTTGAGTAAATTAATTTTATTTTAGCAATGTTGCTTCAAACATCTGGTTTATTTTAACATTCATTATTTAGCATTTACGAGTTTTGTGTTGAATGTACTGGTTGATTAATATTGATGATTATTTATTTGTTTTGTAAAAATATCATAATGTTACCATCAGTCTAACACAGAATCTCATAAGAATAGAAATACTGATGATACTAAGGAAATAAATAAAATAATGACAAAAAAATAAAACTAAAATTATTTTAAATTTTCTCCAGCAAATATTTTAAGTGTTAATATATATTTTTTTTAAACCTATATTTTTGTTTTACAATTAGACAATAATAATATTGTGAGTAAGATTAACCTTAAGTTTGCCTGTTATGTTTAACAATATTGGATAATTGTATTTTAGATTCTAAACGGAGTGATGGAATCTATTGATTTTACAATGATGTGTGTTTTTTTTTGTGTCTGACAACTTTTTTTGCAGTAAAAATGCTTCGATTTGCTTAAAAAGCAACTTTTCTGAAAGGAAAGTGAATGTAGATGGTACTTAGGCTAGTCAAAAATCCAACTTTTTTAATACTTTTTGCAAAAATCGAAAAAAACGATAAAAAAAAATACGAAAAAACAGGAAATTTTACACAAAATCACGTTTTTACAAACTACATTTCTTTAAAATGCTCTAACTCAAAAACGAATAACCACAATAACTTGAAATTTTCACCAAATCTTTATATTGGTGTTCTCTATACAGGGTTAAGTTTTCAAAGTATTTTGACTTATTTATAGACAATTTAAATTTTCGATTTTTGTAAATTTTTTTTTTTTTAAACACCTATAAAATTTAATTGGCTGGCCCAAAACTCTCAAAAATTTAATGCAAGGTTTATAATAAGCTTAACTTATCTTCATTAGAAAATATCGGAAATCGTTTCACTTGAATTTTTTTTATAAGCCTATAAATTTCAAATTAGTATAAAATGTGTCAAAATCACGATAATTTGTAAGTTATTTTGTAGATAAAAATTCATAAAAATTTTTCTGTTAATACTTAAGGTTCAAAATGTTAACACTAGGTTACCCATAAGCTACTCTTCAAAAATCTTTAAAAAAATTTCTACCGGACCAAAAAGAAAAATTGTATGACCGTTTGAAATTTAAATTTTTACGAAATTGTATAAAATAACAATTTATCGTCAAACGATTTTAAATATTTGTTATAATTCAAAAAATATAAGTCACCGAAACTTGAAATTTTAACCAGATGTTCAGATAAGCATTTCCTCTATGTCATATTTTTTTCAAAATATTATATTGATTTTTAAGCCACTTATAGGCATTTAAAATATTCGAATTTTTTACAGTTTTTTTTTATAATCGGTGATAAAAAAATCGACTAATACAGAATACTTGAAAATTAAATAGAAGATTCCACAGAAGTAGTTATTATTGTCATTCAAAAATTATTAAAATCCATAGGCACAATTTTTTTTTTATAAGCATTTGAACAGCGAATATTGATATAAAATTACATGTAAAATATAATATATAATGTATAATATTCTAGACTGACAAATAATATCGGTTTTTGAAATTTGCTCTAACTCAAAAACGAAAAATCGTAACAACTTGAAATTTTCACCAAATCTTTATATAACGGGTGAGCCTCGCTTTGCTGTACAGTTGAGGGTGGAGTATACCTCGTTTATAGGATAGGTCATTATTACAATGGATTTGTTAAATTTGAATGCAATGATAGATATCATTGTATACGAATAACGATTCTGAACGGAGTTAATATGTTTGTCTAAAAT
>JAIPRK010000211.1:0-222410 GCA_025469195.1 Chaitophorus viminalis
CACACACACACACAAACACACACACACACACACACACACACACACACACACACACACACACACACACACACACACACACACACACACACATACACACACACACATACACAACTATACACACGTGTACCATCCTATAAATAGCCAAGATTATATTTCGCATGTCGGCATGTCACGAATCACGATTTTATGGAAGAACTTGCATAATATTTTACAATAATGTAGTGCATGACATAATTTAAAAAATTGATACAATTAAACTCATGAAAAAACTAGTTAAAAAATATAAATATTTTTAAATTTAAACAAAAAATATCACACCACAGTGCAATAATCATGTATGATAAAACTATTAATAGACTGATTCTTTTATTTCATTTCGGCTTTTAAGATCACTATAATGTATCTGCGAAAGAAATATTCCCTAAAATAATCTATGACTATTTATGGTTCAGTGTTTGCAGCTTATAAATCGTTTTAAAATCCCGTACTGAATACTGCGTTCCGAACAGCAGTTTTGTAAAATAAGTAACCCGGTGATATATTTCTGAAATTCAATCAAAACTCTGTAATAAATTTATTATCCTATCAATATGTACATATAGTGGAATTCATCATTATAAAGGCATATAGAGTTGAAGGTGGAATAAAAAAAAAAAAAAAAACGATAAAATGTAAATACAAAATAAACACGATAATATTTAGTGAGATATTTAATGGGAAACTGATTATTTTAGTTAAATACAATTCGGTCCCCACTTTTTGGTCGCCTTTTAAGCAGTTACCTTTTCTCTCGAAATATTTGTTAAAGACTGCCAGGACACGTCGTCACCATCGTCTACTATTCGATCCCGGTAACCCAACAGCGCATTTCCATCGGGTTTTTGTTTATAATACATTTGAAAGCGATTGATTTAAAAAATCCGGATGTTTGCAGCCATAAGATGTTCTCTTAGAGTTCGGATACTTTCAAGGGCTTTTGTTGGGAATCACTTTTAACCTGACCTTAGGAAATATTCTTAAAAATACAAATGTCAAATAAATATTTTACAATGTTTTGCGCATACACACGACACACACAACACACAACTAGCCGTTTTTCAATTCAGTATTCATTCAGTCACTATTCCGGCAAATCCAGAAAATAAAATACTGTCAAAATCACTTTTACATTTAAATATTTTATGCCCACTGGTATGTGCTTTGTGTACTTCATGTATTTTGCATAATTCATCGTACGTGTTCGCCATATAAGTGAATTAAAAATGGTGGAAGAGCTATAATATATATTTTTGTCCACAACAAGAACACTACCTAAGTGTATCTAATTTGGTTACAAAATCAGGTTTTTTGATTAAAATGAATTACATAAATGTAAAAAATAAATCGTTTTAAAAACCATTCGATTTTTTTTAATTTGAACAATATGATAACTCATATATTTCCAAGTATTAGTGCAATTATAACTTATCCATAAAGAAAATGGTTTAAAATTATAATTTGTAAAGGGAATTTCTTATAAAATTATATTATAAATATTATTATAACTTAATATGTATTTTTTTTTTTTTATTATTATTATTACTGTTGAATTTTTACACTAATTTAGTGATATAATGTCTATAACTTGATTTTTTTTTTTTTTTTAGTTTTTCTATAAGATGAACGGTTATTGTTGTTTTAAAATTATTTTAAGTGTGTGAATTATTTATATTTCCGTTGATAATTTCATGCTTGTCGTTATTCGTCTTGTTTAATTCATTCTCGTCAAATAAAAATGCAAATCAGTATTGAAACTGTGGCAGAAATTTAAAATTAAAATAACAAATTACTAAAATTATTCACGTAATAATTATAGCAATATTGATGTGGCTCTAACAAATGACCGTGAAGTAGCTTTGTTCCGACAAACAATGAACTTTCAAAAAACATTAATTAATTTTAGGAAACAAAGAAATTTAAGCAATTAAGACAATATATGTTCAACAAACATTATACATTAAATTTCAAATGTGAAATACTCAGTTATTTTTTTATCCACGAATAGCACAAGGCTATAGTGGCAAATTGATCAAATGAGAATATTTCACTGATAATCATATCCGAGATATAAAAATTATTTATTTATTAAAAATTATTAAAATTATTCTGTGTTACACTACGGAAAAAAATGTATTTATTATTTCAATAATCGTAGCGTACAGGAAATGAACGATTCGTAACTAAGTATTCCAATAAGACCCCCATGAGATGAGATAATTTAAAATAAAGATAAAAATAAATAAAATAATACATTGCTATTTATTGAAAGAATTTATAGTGTTTATACTGTTTGAAGTTTGTGTAAAAAAAAAATTAACTTCACTAAAAAAGTGAACAACTGCAGTTTATACATTTGACTCAATACTGGTTTAATCTATAAGCAAAGATAAGTGGTACATGGATATTTTAAATTATTGACGAGACGGTATTAATATTGTATACCGACTTCGGTATTATAATATTGAATTGTCAGACAAAAAATCATTAAGACCAAATGAAAATTAGGTATTTTTACTATTCTCCGGATATATGTAGAAAATATTTCAGCATCAAGTGAACTACTACTAATACAATTGTATATAATATCATTATTTAAATTTAGCCAATTGAGTGTATAATAATTTACTTATATATAGGGCAAACTTCCGTAAATAATTTGTCATTTATTCCGAAAAAAAAAAACAATTCATTGAATAATCAAATGTGAATATAAACACATGTATACATACACATATTATTATAACTTATGTTGACATATCCTCAACACCGATTTCATGTAACTGTTTCTTTTTTAAGGAAAAATATTTTTTCAACTAGAATAACATTAAAATGAAAATGTTATAATATACATATTTTTAATATTTTTATTTACACCATCATGGATCCCTTTTATATTGTGCATTATTTTACGATTTCGATATTGAAATTTATTGTTAAATGATTAAGACGGTGTTTTTTTATATATATATTTTTTTTTGTCGAAATCGAGTTAAATATGTAATATATTTTATAATTTCAATGTCTTTCCTTTGGCAGTGGGTGACAGAGGGTTCCGCCTTGCTGGTTCGTTAGCAAGCATATAGGATTTCACGTAATTTTCGTTAGAAGAAAAAAAATTCTACATACATCAAACGAAAATACATCGTCGTTATTATTAGGTGCGTGGAACATGTCAAAGGATCGATTTGTCGTCGTGAATATTGAAGCGCATGGCAGAAAGGCCAATATAATATTATACATATTATAAAGCGTCGCAGTTCATTTTTCATTTTTATTTATTTCTGCGATTCCCTGACGCGGTAAATAATTGGACGCCCAGTTGACTTTTATTTCACGGCCGCTACAATAATGATGCGCCTACGGCCTTTTAAACAGCATTCGCGTGCGCACGACTTATAAAACTATGCTCTCGTCTCCGTCACGGTTAGTCGACAAAGCTTCACGCAAACTGGTATTTACTGGTACTGGGATTCGCGTCCTCGTCCTGTGCACCGTTGCCATGGGTGTACTCACCTGCCCAAATGATTCGATGTATAGAGACCACCGATAACGAGGTTTCGTATATTTTCCATCATCGAATTCCCGTTCCTAGGTGTTTTAAATTCCACGACCCGATGAACCGTCGTTTGATAATATAAATACTCGCACGTCGTCCAAGTGCATATTCTATCCGTTCATAATATCAAATATTGTCGACGGAAAAAACCTGCACAGCAAAAAGTGCACACCAGTGTAATAATTATATTGTTATTAGTATAGTATGCTCGATTTAAACAATTTTTATGTCTACGCCACCGTAGTAATGGAAATTAATAACGTAAATGGTGTATAGATACTTTTGTAGCGATCGCGACATTGTCGCTGATAGTATAGCTCTAATAGAACGTTGCTTAAGAATTTAGACAGCTATCTACTCATAATATACTCGAAAATTTGTTCGATGTTACGCGCCCCAATAATGTATTTCAAATAGTAAAGTATTGGTCTCAATCGTGAACGGTTGACGTCTTGACAAACACCCGAGTTCAAGAGCTATTAACAAGTGTGAATAAATTGACGAGGTTGTTATTAAAAGATTTTCTGAAAATAAAAGAAAAACTGATTGCGATTTGCTGTCAGATGATAGTTATGTTGATAGTCATAAAATAATATCTCAACTGCAGACGGGTAGAAAAAAAATGTTATAGAACCAATTGATTTATTAGTGTTCAAAATAAATGTAAAAAAAATAACCTTACTATCAACAAAATATCGTGTTCTGATGTATGATAGTATGTTTAGGTACTACACGTGCGAGGCACATTGTAAAACAATAATTAGTTTTAAAAAAAAAAAAAATGTATTCAAACTTTATGGGAAAATGAAAGATCATATTTCACAAATATTTTTACGAGTAATAAATCACCCTTAAACCAACCGCGCTAAATATCGACCTAGCACGTACCTGTCCGTTTGGCGTGCGGACTCAATTTGAATACATTTTGAACGGTCCTATGTGTTATCTGTGATACGTATATATTAATCCATCTACAAGGACATATCATCGTACTACTTATGGGTATTTCTAAGAAATTATTTCAAATCTAGTATTCAAAGAGATTTAACTTTTGTTTCGAGTTCATGGTGAATCCTCGAAGAACCGATATTCAGGCGTTGTTTGTTGTCATTTGGTGAACATTGTATTATTGTGTAACAAGGTTGGACATTTTTTCCTTTTTGCCACTCCGGCCACTCCTCTCATGCAAAAAAAAAAATATGACGCGATTGCGTACTAAACAATATTCATGTACGAAAATAAAACAGTTAAAATTGTTTCATTTCTTTTGTATAAAAAATTTAAATTACGATTTTTGTATATTCATATTAAAACACTGATAAAAAATATGAATATAATATACTACCTATATGACATAGTAATGTATAAACACTATTTGTTAAATTCGTTTTTCCTAAAAATTAAAAAAATGTAAATTTATGTTTACAAATTATTATTAGTTTGAATTGAATTGAATTGAGTTTGAATTTTCAAATGATTCTAAAGAAAATAATTATATTTTTTGTTATTAATTTATGTGTAAAATAAATTAATAAAATTTTAGTAATATTTTGAAATAATATTTAAAATAGATTCTATCACTCCGTTTAGAATCTAAAACTATGAATTCAAATTTTTTGGAAGATTATTTGTTACATAAAATTGTCATTTAAATCGATATCTTAAGTCTCGGCTTAGGAATTTTTTTAAAAATAACGTTTGATAATAATATTAGGTGCGTATGGGTGTTGAATAGTTGTAGATAAAAAAGAACAACTCCTTTAGTTTTTTGGTCCTTAATCGTATCGTATCTAATTTTTTTTGGGGTAAAAATTATTGCACTTACGAATACGGACAACGGATGGACGTCTTTTACAGCTTTAGTCTTCCCGTCGTAATCATTATCAAAATTCGTAAACGTGCTGTTAATATTATTTATACATATATTTCCACGATATCGCTGAATTGCGGTATGTCCCTGTCCTTACAATAATGTATTATAAATACCTGTACCGTATAAGCAGAAACGGGGTCGGAGAGGCGCACCATTTCGTGTGTGTTGTTTATGATGTATAGCGAAAAACTGTACTTTCCTATACATTATTAGTTTACAAACTATTTAAAGGTTCGTTCATTATAATAATATATTCCACTGAGACCCTGCCATACAATATTGCAAGACTAGATGTGAGGATTATTTTCGCTTGACCCGTCAACATTTCTGGAATTTTATAATACAGTTTTTCTTTGCTCGCGTGACCAGAAACCGGTGTCTATAGATCTATAACATACGTTCCTTTGAAAGGAAAAAAAAATTCTTACCTTTTTCTATAATGAAAACTATTATTACATCTTCAAAACACATAATCGTGTACATAAATTTCAATCGTAAGATAATTTATCGCATTTTCAGGTATACAATATCATTATTGTTGAAATTTACAATACAATGTTTTAGTAATATTATTTCACTTGAGCTTATTCGTAACGTATACATAAACGCGTATATGAACGCTCGTCTATTACTCGTGTGAAATGATCTGCATACTGCGTACAGACAATTTAGTTTGGAGTTCTTGAAGAAAAAAAAAATTGTCTTTTACTGCAAAGTTCCGTTTAAGCGTGTTTAGATATTTAGTACACATATATCATTGATTATAAGCTCTAGAACGTGCCAAAAAACGTCAAGACTTCTCGAATTGGTGTTGTTACTTTATGTCCGTGTTACTAACATTTCACCTAGACTCTACACGACAGCGGTCATTTCGCCATGCATATAATAATTCACGGAGCGTTAGAACATCTTTTATTTGAATAAATCAGCCCGTTCTACGTGTACAAGAAGCAGAAAGACCGGGTACGCAAAAACTGTACGTTAAGCCCTTACCGAGCACTTGATCACGTGCACCACATGCACTAAGTACTTATATATGCGTAGTGTTATCGTAGCGATTCGAAACAATTATATGAATGCGGTCCGTATCCATAGTGAGTATGTAAAGAAGCAAAAAATCAATTTTTAATCATACCAAGCAAAACATGTTCTTATCTTTAATAATATATTTATCTTACATGTAAATCTCACGAATTTAATTTAATTTAGTTTGCTAACTATATTTGAATATTAAATTAACGTTGATCCGGTTCTGACTGCAGGACAGTATTGATTCGATATTTTTTCCATCCAGGTTATCGAGAAGTATTTTTGCCAATACGTTAAGATGGTATACTATTCGTCGTTATTATATAATATCGTGAAAAATCTTTTGTCCGACGGACCACTCGAAAGATCGTGGTTATCCGAGCTAGGTGACGGAAACGGTTTTTGCGTGTCTTCAGTGGTGAAACTACACAGTCCGCACAAAGGGACGGCCAAAACAGTCTGTATAAAGTGCATAAACTTTTGCAGGAAGCGCGTAGG
Organism: Chaitophorus viminalis; assembly: GCA_025469195.1. Taxonomy (NCBI): domain Eukaryota; kingdom Metazoa; phylum Arthropoda; class Insecta; order Hemiptera; family Aphididae; genus Chaitophorus; species Chaitophorus viminalis. Next base: position 6,996 of record JAIPRK010000211.1, read on the forward strand.
TAACCCACCATCACAAGACGTGTATTCAGTGAGTGTTTTCAGTGAGTGCAGCTGTGCGGGTGACCATTATTCCGGTGTGTGGCGACAGTATATTATGCTGGCCTATGAGAGTTATATCGATAGTGTCTTGACGGCAGCGGTGACGAGGAGTTTTTATTGTGAAGGGCGTACAATAGTCGTATACTGTACGCGAGTATGCTATCTCGTACAAAGGAAACAAAAAAAAAAAAACTTAAGCTTTATAATAATTATAAAACGGAAAGAAAAAAGGTTCTCTCGGAATAACATTATAAAAAACCCTCTTGTGTATGATAGATCATCTAAATACTGTTTGAAAATAATTAAGTTGTTGTTAGAGTACAAACGAACCGGTAAAAATCGCGTTAAATATAAAATCATTTTGCAGACGTTAGCGCAGGGGAAAGGTTTTATATGCTATTTTTCCACTCCATACAATCATTTCCCTGGCATGATATCAAAATCTATATTAACTGAACGTGTTTAGTTGATTTTTTTCGGAACCGAAAACTGTATTAAGGTAGGCATTAACACAAAGATAACATGATTGTTTAAAGTGTAGATACAACAATTAATATTTATACACAATTAATAAGTGAACAGGTGTCTTATTTGTTTATTTTTATTTCTTTATTAGTATAAACGCCCATGAGAGCTCAAGTACAGTAAGTAATATCTCTTAACATAACACTGAAACAATATAAAATGTTAATACATAAAAAAATATTAAATTATTTGCAAGCAACCATTGATAAGTTAAATTAAAGTAGAATAATCGCAATATTATAAATAAAATGGACTTAGATGATAATAGATATTTTTATTTAGAATTTGAAATAAACAATTTTTGACATTTGGTTTCATTTCAAACTAATTATTTATAAATATAATTTGAGAAGTTTTATATATATTTACTCGGGTCGTATTATTTTTAAAATAAACTTTGAAACCCTTTTCATTCTCAACCGTTGACACTCGATCTAAAAATGGAAATAAAAATTTCAATATAATATAGGTATAAACCATTTTAAAATTATTCAAATATCCTATAAGATACATTTTTATCTCATTCAAGTGGAGATTAACTACGTTTGTATTAGATACTTATTTCGCTTTAAATTCACAATCTATCGAAGGACTTAATACTAATTTGTTTAATGCTTATTTTTTTCAATTGCCGCAGTTAGTTCAAACTCTAACCGATTTATAAGTAGTATTATATAACATTTTGTTTCAAACAAAACTTCAGAAAACGATATTAAAATGCTTTAGTGCAAATTATATTATTAATTAACTAATAGTGGGATAAAAATATCATAGTACATGATAGAATATCGTAATTTTCATATATTTTATAACTGTAAAACATAATACATAATACCAATAATAATTATAAGATTTAAATACTTTAAATATTGATTGTGGATAAACAATAATTTACCAAACAGTTTAATAGAAAATACAAAATAGAAAATAAAAAAATTGAGCTGTCGTGGGACGCCTGATAGATGTGAAGCATCAGGACTTTTGTGTATAGAATATATGCACGAAAGAAAGGTTTATTGAAGAGAATAAATATGGCATACCTAATCATAATATTTTATGATAATATGATATTATAATTTTAGTGTTATTTAATATATGTTTATACAATAATGAGTAATGAGTGTAACGAATAAGTTAAAATGATCACCCGGGTCACTAAACACAGTTTATATTATTTAGATTTTAAGGCAAAAATGAAGACATAACATTTGAAAAAATCAGTGTCAACCAGAATGCTTATTAATTCTAATAATTTTTTAATATAATTTAGAACAATTATTGAACATCAATTAATAATAAAATAATAAAAGGCACAAATAAACACCAATGAAATCGTTATTTTAAATAAAAAGAGTCAGATAGTATTACGAGCTTTACGTAAATGTTGTGTGTTGTAGATCAGATAATCTTAACTATAAATTGTTATGTAATGATACAGTCATACAGATAGATTCCTAGTCTAGGTTAATAATAAAATACATAAAACACTTCAATAATATTATTGAAGTGTTTTATGTTTAATATTTACTAGCAATAAAATAAATATTTAAATATGTCAAATTTTATTATAAATTTTATTAATTATATAGTATTTAACTATTAACATACACTTGACTTGAATTGTATATATGTGTGTCAGAGCTAAAACTACAAATACTAATAATTCCGACATCGTCAAACAACTATCAACCATTATAAGTTATATTTATATGATTTATAATATATTATTTTTATCGTAAATCTTCGTCACAATATATAAAACGGCATAGAACGTTATATTCTATGATAACGGGCTTAACGTATACGCACGGAGAGAAGAGATCGCTAAGCTGAGACGGATTGAGCAAACTATCGAATCGTCGTCACGCCACGGTTTATCTCACTACCGTACCGTGCCAGTAAATATTTCACATAAAAATACCGATTGTTTTACATAAAAGTATTAAATAAATATGATAGATAATACATTAATATAACATAATATCATAACTTGTTTGAGAATTCTAGTACTTACAATATTACAATTACACACAAATGACAACACGCATGTCGTCCAATAATTTCATTCGGAATCTACCAATCTATATGCATATGGAAAACCTGAACGGGAAAACAAAAATCTATTATCTCCGCTCAATATTACTCTGCAGTATTTATTGAAGAAATTAAATCCGTAGTTTTTCTGCCTCTACCACCAGTCATTGTTAATTAAATAATTATTATTGTCCTGAATAAATCACTTACTCCGCACGATCATTGTACAGAATATACAAAGGTATATATTTTAAATACAAGATGTCCCATGAGGATTTACTAATTTAAAGTGGTGAAGTAATAGTGTTTTGTTTTCATTACTCGCAGTTCTCACCATTTTAAACGGTAAATTCTTATGGGACACGTGATGTGTACGTAATCATATCTTATGCATTACGTTTTTGTGTTCTACAAATTTATAATATTTGACGGAAACTCAGCGGGAAACGGGGTACAGAACTCGTAAAAAATATCATAATAAATAATTGTTCACGACATAACTTCACCAGTATAACCGATATTCAGGTGTTAATATTATGTAATATTATATACCATGTGTAACGGGAACATACGTATTGTTTCCGTAAAAATCAACGAACGCGTCCTATGAAAACTATAATAATTATTTTTAGATAATATACGTTTGAATATTTCTGGAAGAAAACGCCGGCAATGACACATCCCGAAGACTTAACACATAACGCTTTTGTTTCATAATATAAATTATATTAATTTGAACATAAGTGTTTATTGTAGTAATGCAACGGATCGAACGAAAATAAGACGAGGGCCTCCGACGTCGGGGGTTTGGATATTGGTTTAATGGTTTGTTTATATTCTTCCTCCATGCAACATCACATATATTCGCGGCAAAGAATTTTCTATTAATCCTTGAACACATATTATCATAATATTGTTTTCGTACCGATATTGACGATTCTTGTTGGTAAACCTCTTATTTTCAAAGTTTTTCATTCGAGGCAGAGGCAACGGCGGGACACGTTCCAGCTCATCCACTTGCACGGCAATGTGTACACCATGCTCTTACTCTCCATATTTACAATACATAATATTCTATCTAACTATCTTTCTCTCTATCACACATTCGAACATCCCCAGCGATTAATCTTAAACGCGTCAATTCCAAAAACTCCATACTCAATCAAAAATATTACATTAAACGGTAATATACATTGCTTTTGTGGAAGGTATACCCGAATATATTGTTCCTAGGTCCCGGAAAATCGTTGCAATAACTAATAATACTAATATTGTATTATAGTACGATTGCCTTTTCGTTTGTACTGCAGCTATATCGTTATATCTTTTGGTTTTAGCGAGCGTTAGTTTAACACGGTACATAAGTGACGTGCGTTGCACCAGTCCATTAAAAATTTTGGAAAAAAATTTTCATCAATAATTAACATGAATTCGCACGACTTATAACTTATAAGTAAGACGTTAATAGATATTTGATAAACTTAATCTTATAATTGATAGAAACCTATATATTTTGTAATGAAAACGATTGAACAAAAAAATTCAAATCATTTCAGCACTTGTACTGTATAATAATATTATATAATTTTCTGTTATCGATTAAATTAAAATATAATATTGTTTCCCTACGGATAGTTCGATATCGTTCTATATGGATTTAACTAAATTACTATAGTGGGACATTTATTTACAAGTGCTCTTTTTACTACATTAAGCTCTTGTTCGTGAATAAAGCTGATTCCCCGTGGGGAAAATAAAGTTGATATTTTTGAAAATTATGATTATGTTTCAAATGTATCTGAGCCAAGACTTACAGCAGCCCTCAATTTGCTGACTATTGTCAAATGAAAATGTTTGAGTTAAGCATGTGCTTCACATGCTACATAATTCTATATAATTATATACAAAAAAGTGTTTCTATAGAGTTATAATGAATATCATTAGCCTTCAAAATCCTATCGCAAGTTTTGTAATTCGTATAAGTTCATTGTCAATAATTCAACTCCCTTGAATACCCTATAATATTTACATCGGAATTGTGGAGAGAATGTGTATCTAAACAAACCTACACATACACTATGTGGCTACATATATTATTGTAAATTGTACTACTAACCATTTTTATTTTTAAGATTCATATATACAGAGTGCTTTTGGATGATTCGATAAATGCAATAACTTTGTTCTATCTATTTTTTTTTTTATAAATTATATTTTACCATTCTAAAATAAAAATGTATTCAACCACTATTTTTATTTTTGAACCAATATTCTCAAATTTTAAATTTTGTTATATTCTAAAAAAAAAAATAATAATTCAAAATATCCATTCTGTGACACAGACTTTTAGAAAAATGTTGATACTAAAAACTATAATAAACGTTGATCCATTAATTTCCTTTTTTCAGTTTATGAATAAGTTAATAATAAAAATATTGTGACAAATAATTTTATCACACGATATATTATATTACCTTTTACCATAATTTATTTATATAATAGAACCTTATTTAATCTTGATTGAGCAAACAATAATAATTATACAATAATTTTAACTATTAAACTCAAATTTTTAAAAAGTTAAAAAAAACTATAATAAATTGATGACTAAACTTAAGGTATTAAATATAATCAGTATTTTAGAATTCCTATACAAAAAATATTTTTATTTTTTTTTTAATAGTAAAAAAAAATTAAATTTATTAAGATTTAAAGTAGAAGTAGAATATTTTAATCCAATTTTGTTGTAGCTTAGTAGTCAGTACTATAATATTAATTTAAAAAAATTAATAAATAAAATTAATGGATAGAAAAAAAGTTATTGCATTTGTCAAATCATTCTGAAACACTTTGTATATGTGCACAGTCATGTCATATTTATATCCCAGGGGACTCACCTTAAAACAAAGAAACAAAAAAAAATCAAACAAAAACCCAGTGTATACGTTGCAGTTTCATCGTGATTAAAATTTAATACACGTTGTTTTTTGTGAGACGTATTGTACAGAATATACTATGGAATGTTTTAATTGAAAAAATATGTGCTCGAAAGTTTTTAAAATATCGTCGTATAGATACTAGATAATACTACAGACTATAGCTTAAAGAAAATAAAATGTCCCCGGTAATCAAGAATCCTTTTGCTAAATTATTGTAAACATTCAATCAATATGATATGTTAGTATACGGAACGAGGTATTACCTATTACGAACTGCAGTTTTGATTAGTTTCTCATATTGACATCAAAATATTTATAAAGTTTAATCAGAACGAGGATCATCAAGAAATTATCTTTATTGTATTTTAACCAATTCATCTGCAATGTAACGTCGAGTATGGATGTATATAATATTTCGTCTTATTCGTTTAATTACCGGTAAGGAAAAATCAATAAATCCCCATTTCCAAAGGATTTGTGCGTCATTCCATGGGCAACATAACGAAATAACATTTCGCTCCCGTAGAGTATTTCTAGGGGATAATAATATAAATTATTATTGTTATTGATAAAATATTGATCAATACAGTATGACGTATTATTTTCCCCGCAATAATCTGCTTCGATAAAAATCTCGTTTCTTAAAACAAAAATATTGGGTTTGCACACACTAAAACACACACACACACACACACACACACACACGAGCGTAAAATAGAAGCAATATTAGACGTACAAGCACTTAAAACAAACACAAATTATAAAAGTTTTATAAACAATTTACAGTCGGATTATAATACACAAGAGGAGAATTATTGTTACCATAAATATCATAACCTAAATATAATGCGAGTGTTGTGGAGGATCGAGAAAAACCAGGTCAACAGTTATTGTCTCCGACATGATATTGTTATAAATATTTGTGCAAAACGATACAGTATCGTTATCAAAGCATTAAATATTATATTCCTCAGATTGCGAATGAAATTGGTGTAAAACCGTCCAACGACCGTGGATTGTGTATCGCACGATTTCTTAACCATTTAACGATACTTTTTACACTTGGTAAGTAGTTAGGTTTCATTATAAATATGATGCGTAGAACAGTAATAACTAATAATAATAAAGTTAAAAGCACCATAGGTATACTCAACATGCATGTACAATAGACATGATAAGTTTTTGCCCACTCCATGAATTAATAATGTTGATTCAACGCTAATTTAATTAATTTAATATCGTAATCACATTACAAGGACTGAAATATTATAATACAACTCATAATGAATATTCAAAAGATTATATCATTTTGGGTGGGCTGGAATTACATTTTACAAAAAACCGTGAATAATACAATATATTACGAATTATAACCTCAGAAACCAACAGCTATATAAATATCGTTAAAATGACCGAGGATATATCATATAGGATATATCTCAAAACGTTCATTGCAGATTTTGTAACAACTTAAACATTAATAATAAATTTATTTAATTACACACTATATCATTATAATTTATAATATTTTAATAATTATGTACTGAAACACCATTCGCATGGTCTAAAAATAATTCAACAGTTTGATATCGACAATAATAATTGTTGGGTAATTATTACCTACCGTATTGGCGGAGTTGTATTTTTACTACTTGGACGTATTCGTTTAAATATCTATTCTCCGTTTTCGAAAGATGTATATTAATTGAAAGCTCTACGATACTATATTGCAACTGGGCTCACGCGTTTGTTTCAAATAAATAAATTAATTAATTAAGACGGATTGTTGTTGGTAAACAAATTAATTGTACATGCATAATATACAATTATTTGCATGTTCGATTATAACTTAACGTGGAACTGGCTCGCCTACAGTGTAATTAACATCTGGCGAAATAAATTATCATATCAACTTTAGTGCACAAACCGGGTATAATTATATAATCACAATATGTACCTACATAATATACTAATATCACACCCGCAATAAACCATTGACATTTTATGATTTCCAATACGATGAAATAATTATACAACTATCATTATTACTATTTGGTATATTATAATTATAATAATATTATAGTAACAGCTAGACGAATTGAATTCACAGTGTGCTCAAAATTAAATATCGTCTCCCCGAGTTCCGTAAAATACCACGGTGATTTCGCGGTTACTCGCGTTGACTACACAAATATTGTTATGGTACACACGACTCAAAGTAAAAAAGATAAAGAAAATGCATTCTTTTGCGTTTGAGTTGAACACTTTAAACGTCATGGCTTATAATACGACGTCTTATCGCGTGCGCTATACACGTCTACGAATATTATGATATTATCCACGCACCAATACCAGCTATATTCATCTCGCGCATAACAATACCAACCACAATATTATGTACTATAATAATAATAATAATAATAATATTACACGTTTTCCGTGTTTTAGTTTGATTCACCTCTTTAAACGAGCAATATTAGACGGCTTATAGCTTTTTATTTATTTTTTTTTCTTTACGTGCAGTACGCGACACTTTTTGCGTAAAATTTGAAATGCTATAGGCACAACACGGTCTCTCTTTGATCTGGATCAACGAATGATATTGGTCGTACTCCACTTTTACATCAATTAGTTTTGTTATATCGAACTTTGATTTCTGACGAACTGTAAACCGATGTGTAACTGTTTACGTTTCGTACAGCTGAAAATATTTCATACATTTTTTATTAGAATATATGTGTATATAAATTTTTTTTGTATCGACACTCATCGTTTGCGCACACAGATTGATCCCAACAATAATGAGACCCAGAAACGACAAAACAACATGTCATGTGTTCTATTCCCTCAATTATTGTTTTATAAAAAGAAAATGTAACCATTAGGATCGGAACAGTATTGTTTATTTGAATATGTGAATTTTTAGGTATCGTTTAAGATTCCTGGTAAACATTTTTTCAAAATAATTTTTTCATCAGTTATCTTTACTACGGAACTTTCTAAAAACCATGATATTATGAAAATAAATTAGTTACATAATAATATGAATATGTACACGTTTTGATATTACTTGAATTTATATAAGTTTTTTTATGTAAGTTGATTGTTATTTTTTCTAACTCCCCTATTTTAGCAAATAACCACTCATAAGTATATTGATATTTTGTGAATACTTGTGTGTAATAACATTTAATAGTATAATAAATATTATACTGATAATAATCATTAGTGATTACTAATTATTCCACGAAAAATAATAGTGATATGTTGTATAATTCAAACCACAGCTAGTACCAATAGACTACAACTAACCAGGATGACGGAATAGTATTTTATATTTTATATTTTATAAAATGTTATGGATTTAGGTAATTATGAGTTGTAACGATTAATATAACTAAAATTATTATGCTATCAAATTTAAATAATGTAAAAGTTATGAGCTCAATAAATTCAACTTTATATGACTGCATTTTAAAGGATTACTATATTATAGAATATTTCCTGAAATTATTAAATGATCCCGTTCTTTAACGCCTTTTATTGTTTTTTATGATCACCACAAGCGGGATAAAATTAATTCATATTCATATTTAAATGTAAAACAAGAATTATAGAATATTATAATTTTTATAATTATAAAAAGAAAGGGGAATGAGGTATAGTGACCCTAAAACTTATCGAAGGAATCGAGGATTCTAGGCACGTGAAAGTTTAAAATAAATACAGAATATAATATTATTTTCTCGGCATGTAAATGTACATTTATAATTATGTTCAATAGCATGTGAAATTGAGTCAAAGCCCTTAGCTACGAGTGCATTCTAAATTCCAAAGCATACTGATTTAATGTACCTATGCATATATTATGTAATAGATGCACACCCATGCGGCCATGCCTTGCCGTCAATACTGCCCAAAAAGGAGTTGATTTTCATTAAACAATTCGATGATTTTAAATATTGATTTCAAGGCCCATACGCTCTGCGTGTGTTCAATTTGGTCGTTTGTAAATATTATAGGGATTTTAGGTGAGTATAATTATTGATAAAATATTAACGGCCTAATCGTATGAATTATATACGATAGGATTTCAAAAGTGAACGGTGATGATATTCCTAAATACGCATTTTTGATTATTGTTGTAGGGATTTGCATGTGAAGCTTACAATCAACCCAAGCCAGTGACGCTCAACTTATCTTCTCTGGTGGTAAATTTTAGCAAACGTGATCTGTTCACAATATATACAATTTTGTATGTGAAAATACGAATTACTATTCAACCGGACAATTATTTATTAATCAGATTGAGTGGACCCTGTATGTAGTTACTTCAAACAATATTATAATGAAAATGGTAACTGTTTTCGGCTAATAGTATATAAGTAATTATATGTGAGTAAATATTTTTATGAACAAAATAAGTTCAATGATAAAAACATACTAATCTTACAGGTCTTCTACGTTTCGACGAATTCATCAAGTATATAATTTTTACAATTGTGTTGGTCTATCAGGTATTATTCTCATCATGTCATAATATTATCTTCTATAATTGTATGTATTGTAAATTCATAACGCGATTAAGACCAGGATTTATGTAAGCAAATAGGAATTAGTAAATCCATAATAAGTATACTTAATAATTATTACTCAACTTTATTTCCCCATTTAATAACATAAAATCATCCTAATCTTACCTCTTATTTTTTTTCTATAATCTTATTGTCATAAGTCTAAACTATAAATTATAGGTTTTTAAACGTAATATAACTCTTAAAATTGTTTTATTTTTGAAAAATACAATTTTAAATTATTTAATCATTGCTATAGAAAATCTTACAGAGTTTAATCACTAACAATTAATTACTGTCGAAATAATTCGGGAAGTCTATTTATTTCTAAATACAAAAATGGACTATTACTCCAACATTTGGTGGTATATATTTTAACACTCTATTATGCAGCTTGCCTCGACCTTATAATAACATTAATTAATATTGATAAATAATTAAAATTATTGGTTGACTAATCGATTTTTACAGAAAAATGTTTTACTTTAGAATGTACCTATCTTTTTTAAAAAAATCCTCCTTTATTGTAATGACTTAAAATATTATACAATTGTCTTTGTCAAAAAAACTTTATAGTTTAAATTGACCGTAACAAAGTATTTAGGGCAGAAAGAAAAACATGATATACATTTTAGTATAATATGTAATTTGTTTTATTATGATTAATGACGAATGAATACATTTTTTAATAAAATTTCTTGAATGATGACTATAGGTATAAAGGAAAAAGAAACGCGTATTTATTTAAACATGTATAAAATAATATAAAATTTATAAGTATATAAATAATTGTTACATGATTGATTTCATCGTTTTACACAACTATAACCATGGGTGTTTTGTTATCCTGTTATGTCGTTCAAATAATCGTTGAGCTGTAATAGTTATACTAAAAGCTAAATATAAAAAAAAAAAAAAACATGGGTGTCATTATACATGTATAAGTCTACGTAAGTAGTGGAAATCTGAATCACGTGTTGCCAAATACATACGAATCTAAAAATTACGTTAGAGACGAGACATACATACGAGACATGGCACTTTGGGAAAAATGGAGCAAAAATAATCCGTTTTAATTGAATAAGGTTATTTTATCACGAGTGGGATAATATTTGATAGGAATTACTAATAGGGTTTGAATTTTTTCCGTAATTTTTTTCTGTTTTATAATCGCGAATTATAAACATACGAGGCATTTATTTAACGTTTATCCCTGAGTATTTATTTTAATCTTATGCTGAAACAGCTTTATTGCACGCACAAATTAAGTGGACGTTTGCGTTATTACTGCGTTATTACGATCAAAGACGATTTTGTTACGTAAGTGAAAATTTATGATCAGATAAATAATAATCTGGCATAAAATCAGTGATAGATCTTTCTCGTTGGCCATGCATTTGTTATATTGAATAAGCCATCATTTGACAGTCAAGTGGCTCATATAGGAACCACAATTTTATTGCATTATTTTGTAATTTTATTACGACTCAAGGAACTTGACGTTTCGGTCGATTATGAATATTAAATATATTCTATATTTTCGCGTCGTCATAATAATGCAATGTTTTCTAAATGAGGCTATTCTAAGAATTCTGTAATATATATATATATATATATATATATCTATAAAAAAAATATTGATTATTAATTATTTATGAAATAAGTACTCGTTTTTAATTTACAAAAAATGTTCCTACAGCTTAATAATTTGAGATTAAATTAATTATTAACATCAAATAACTTTCAAAATTAACATTTCAAAATATTTTTTTTTTTTTAAATAAAATTACAATTATCAAGGTTATTCTAAGTATTTTTACTGAATAGAAATAAATGTGATCAATATAAATCACTAGTTTTATAATTGAATCCAAGGAAATTAAACATCGCGATGTCAAAAAAACCATACACTTCGAATAGCCTTTTCTCATTTTTATTTGTCATTAAACATTAATAAATAATTATATTTAAGTAATTTAGGTTTTTAAAACAATACTTGATATGGAAATACACATACAAGTGTAAGATAATATTATAAATAACTTTGTTGACAAGCATTGAAGCGTTTGGGAAAATAATCTATTATTGGGTTAAGATTAAATATTGAAAATATATCGATTTAATTGAAATTTATGGCGATTTTAGAAAAATTACGCTTAATATGAGTATAATAGTGACTAAATGGATAACATAACATTTTTGATATACGTGTAAGTATCTATGATTTATGATATTACCGTTGCGAAGATGGTTTTAAACAGTTATACAGTCTTGCAAAGAAATATCATAAAGTAATGAAAGCATAATATTGTTATTTGTTTTATTCATCATTGAAACATTTTAGATATCAAGACACCATAAAATACTAATAATATAATATAATTTATTATATTTTTATTTATACATCTATCATCACACATATTATCAAATGTACATACCACCAATAACTTGAGTGGTACTAACAGATGAGTTCTCGTAAGTAGTAAATTTAGTTAGATATTTTGAATAAAATTAATAATATAATATTTACATAACTCATAACTTGAGTAATTTAACTTTTCACCCCTAGTCCATACGATGACAACGGTTCCTATTCGATCTCAAAGAATCAGCTGAAAATACATTGCAACCAAAGCGCAGCTGAAATGAAAATCCTTTGAAAGGATGTGTCCCATATATTATTTATAACACGATGCATTACAGCAGGTAACGATTACATATGACAGATTTATATTTTTTGACGATACGACAGTGTACCACGACACAGTGATCCCTAGCGTCAATACTATACAGTGCATTCTCAAGTTTACCTGGAAAAATACAAAAAAATAGTAGGTACTCGAGATGCTTGTCAATCCAGTTGACATTCAAATGCGTAGAACGTCACCGAAAACAACTCGAATGTCTGAAACATATGACTCTTTGCGAAAAGCATCTCACACTGAATTTGGGAGACACTTGACTAAGCTTCAACACAGAAACTGTGCATACGTGTGTAACACGAATTTATTCGAAACATTATTTGGTCAATAAATAAAATGAATAGCCATTTGATGTACCCACGACTGTAATCATCTGTAATTATTGTTTTATGCATTAGATTTAATCTTATAAATAAATAATTTTTTTTTTCTACTGAATTTTTTTGTATTTACTGTAATACTCTGAATCACAATTAATTTTTAAATAATCATGAAAGGGAGCTCTTTAAACATTACATACTAACGAAAAAATAAATTTCATTAACTACTCGTCTATAATAGTCAATATGATAAATTGAATAAAATATTGAATATCAAAATATATGATTATGATATATAATTATTATCTAACTAATTCTGAAAACTGGCGAAATGCGCATAATGTGTATAGTAGTATACCTATAATAGTACTACTTGTTAAAAATATAATTGAAAACAAATTGAACCGAATATGACGTGTTTAAGTCATTTCATGTCTATAACAATGAAAGTAAACATACACGATAATATTGCTTGTGATTATAGTAACGATGTGTGGAGTCGTACCACAGCAAACTTCGGTGAGATGACTGTCCAATACTGGTAAAAAATTATAAAGCTGTTGGAAAAATATTAAAATATATTATACATTCACAGAGGAACAGTCTATAATTTACTATATATGAGTACACGTGCAAATACGCGTATCTATACAAGTATATAACAGCTTTGTTATATTATTACGGTATTGAAAGATAAACTGCTTAAAAGAGCACATATGGACAACTTACATTTGTATTATTTTATCCCCCGTATACCATAATAACACTACGAACATGTACAGTCGGGAACACGCGATATAAAATATGTGCATGTCTCAATCGACGCACACTCGATCTAAAACTCGGGAGTGCTACAATTATTTATCCCAAAGTAACCACCTTGTGGGCTTCACTTTCTTATAACTACGTGTACCTATTTGGCGTAAAATATTTTAATTATACATGACGATATCTGAGAAAATAGATGTTGTAGTTTTATAAAAATCAAACCAGATATACGTAAATCAACCCCCCCTCGAATTTACGATAGTGCAAAACAATAGATATTTCTTTGAAATCATTTGAGGGGGGGCACTCGGTCTATATGTTTTTTTTTTTTCTTACTATAGTATTATAAGCGTAAAATAAACAATTTTTGAAACTAAAGCCGTTTAAAAATTATAGATGTGTAGACAAACAAACTCAAATAAACAATGCTCTAAAGAATCGTAAAAAAAAAAACTTAAAAATCCCAAATTTTAATGGCTGGTGGAGAGTTTTGAATTTTTAAACTCTGCAGGATTTTAGAAACAATCAAACTCAAAAACAAAGTAGGTATATTAAAATATTACAATAATAATTAACCTCATTCTAATAAATGAATCTAACAAAGTTCTTGAATACGCACTTGATAGAACTGTATAATATATTGTAATACATGTATATAGTAGTAGTAGTAATGTGCAAACAGAGCCTTCTCTGCTGTTGGTTAAACAAGGAAAAAATACGTATATACAATATACCTATTTATATATTATAATACGCACGTGTACGTAAAACATTTTATTATTTTATTTTTATTTTTATCGATGTTTTCAACTTATTAATGTATATGGGCACAAAAAGAATCTCTTCAAATGTTTAATGTCAACACTCGTCGATGAAAATATGGATATGGTAGTGGTGGTGGTAGTGGTGGTAAATAAAACCACACCAGCGGATATACAGTGTCTGCGAACATTCCCGGGGCGATGTAGGTGGTGGTTTAAAACTACTGTGTAATTAACCCGAATGTTTAGTGATGGGGGTGGCATAGGTGGTAGTAGTAGTAGTAGTAGTGGAGAGAGAGAGAGGTCTAATTGAAGGGCTCAATAACACGACCGCGTAATTAAGTGAGCGCGCACGAGTTTTTCCCGGACAAACAAAACGTTTTTACCGCCATCGTTGACTATATCTACACGTTTATTATTATGTGTGTATTTGTGTGTGTGTGTGTGTAGTATAATATTATATTCGTTTTAACCGCTTACCCCTAGCCATCACCCGTGATGTCCGCCAACAATAATATTCACTTCACCGCAGGAGATCCCGACCACCTATTATACAACATATTATATTGTTTTTGTTTCTACCTCCGTTCATTTTGTAATTAATATTTTTCTATTTTTCGTCACGTTTTACCGGGTGGGTATTTTTATATCGGCCTTTGTATACGAAGAACCAACGGGCAGAAATCGTTTACAACGACGGACCACAAAACGATCATAAATATAAGACGCGTGCGGTTGGTCATTACATTCGCTGTACTAGCTGGAAACATTTGAACGATATTCAATATATATTCAAAAAAGTCGTTCACTGCGATCCTGTGATGTTTTGTAATTAGTTTTCAGATGTGTGTAAATATAATGAACATCTAATCTCAAAAACAAATATACCACATGTCTTAGTATCCTATATAGTTTTTATAAAATTACTTTACAAAAATACAACCGTTCTACATAATTTTCAGTGAGTGTATCTATTGCAAATTATTCGTAACAAGCATTATAGTTCTTTTTAGATTGTATTTCAATCTCTTTTATCTTATCTTAAACAAAAAATCTATTTGTTCAGATCACGTTTCCACTAAAATATGTCATCAAAAATCCTACTTGATATACTGAACCGTGCGATTAGACGTCAGTCTTTCTTTCTTCTTTATGATGGTAAGACTTATCTAGGCTTCAAAATCTTAACGGAAAACTATTTTATCGATCACACGTAGTCTTGGACTTAAGGTACACACTTAAGACCATATTATAACAATAATATTTTAAATATATTTAGCTAGTAAACCATAATATAAAATGTGATTGCTCGAGCCTATTTTTCTTTAACTTATGTATGGTAAAAAAATATATGTAGACTGTTATCGTCGCATAAGAGTCCATCTACTCCATGACATGAAGGATGCACTCCAAACCGAATTACTTTTTAAAACTATTATAAACCATAAATATGTTATCACAGTCAGATTATCGTGATTTCATCTATCCTTCAACCTACGCATCCAATTATAATACAGTAAAACCTCTATTAATGGACACCCTTTAATAGTGAAACCTTTCCAACAGTGGATAAATCCCCCAGCAAAAATGTATGCAAATAATAGGAGTTTTAACCTCTTAATATTGGAAACTCCTAATAGTGAACTTGGACACTAAAAACTAGTACCAAAATTAAAAATTACCTCCCATAAATGGACACAACACATGTCAAAATTAATGCTCGAAGAAGTTTGGAAAATAATAAATAATTTAATAACATAATTTAAAAATACAGAAGATAATATCGCATTATCAATGGTAGCCAATTTGCAAATTCATTGTGAAGAGCAGAAAAAATTTACCCAAAAAAAGATTACAGATTTTTTTAATTATACATAAACATTAAACATTTTCATACCCACTTTTTTATACATACATATTATATATTTATGTGTGTGTATATATATATATATATATATAATAAATTAATATTTCAATGTATATGCATGTACATTGTATATGTATAAACAATTTTCTGCAGCGTCTCTCTTTAGTGGACATTTAGTAATTTATTGCAAATTTCCACTATGTAGAGGTTTTCTCAAAAGTGCGGACAACCCCTTATACTGAATATATTCCACATGTCTGTCGACTATATAGAGGTTTCACTGTACTTGCCTCCATCACAGTCTTGAATATGATAATATATCACTCAACGCCACTAATTTCATCCCTTTACCACTCGACCTTACCATGGTTAATTCTGCAAGGACGGTAGAAGTGTCGTAAGTCGAGACATTTGCATAGAAGTTAAAGATCCACAGAAAGGTTGAGATGACGAGTGCAACGCACATCTAAATACACTTCTTCTACATGAGCCTACGAGCACTAATCTTGTGTTTGCAGAAGTGTGATGGGTAAGAATTAAAGAACCCTACGTTTCATTTATTTCATCCATCATTCTTATTCCTGTGTTTCAACGCATAATCGTGCTCAAAAGAAGTGTCCACCACTTCTATGTCGATTACAACGGAGCGCGTGCCACGCCGTACTACACATTATTGTGGTTATTTACTGAAATTGTTTTCTCAATTGAAAACTCGATCGTCCAACAAAGTGAGTGTTATAAGATTCACACAAAAAGAAAAAAAAGAAATAAAAAATAAAATACTTACCCATCCATAACATACGTGATTTTAAAATGTAAAGTTCTCTGGATTAAAACCATATACGGTTTATATTGTAAAACAAAAATCAAATACAACGTCGTAATAATTTACCTACACATATACATTATTAATTTAACCAATTTCCGTACACGTTTCTATATATTATTATGTGTATGCGAAGATTTTACGTTTCTAATATAATGACAAATGGTTTCACTTTAGTTCGACGTTGTGCATCTGGTGTGTAACGCACATGGAAAAAAAAAACAAAAGCAAGTAATAAAATGGTATTTTGGCAAACGGTGTGCAGAGATTCGGTTTACGGACGTTTTCCATTATGGATCTAGGGGCGCGACAAATATCTACGGTCCCTCCCAGCTCTCATCTAAACGATGCTTCTGTTCGGAACACAATTTATACGGCACGCGTATTTCTTTTATTTTATTTATTTTTTTTTTATTTTACTTTTATCTTACGGCCATTTGCTTCAAGGTTATTACGTTTCAGATGCCGTCGAACAAGTATGACCGAGCAAATCTCTGTGTCCGAATATGTGTACGTATAGAAACATTTATCTAAATGCGTTTAAAATGAGTTGAATTCAATTTTAATGATGTTACGAGAAGATCTAATACTTTTTCATCGATTTACCTCACTCGAAATTATTTTAAGGACCAATTTCAGTGATTTTCAACATCCGAAATTGATATTATTTGATCAAGATTTATTATGATATTCAAACCTCAAACGTCATTGTGCGTACTATAATAATAATAATAATAATAAATTGCATGCCAAATTATAGTAAATTATATCTTAATCAGATTTTATTCACTTTATCATCGCAGTGAAAACTAATTCTTACTAACTTTAAAATGTAAGACGATACCTACTGCGTGAAAATGTACGCGGATGCAGGGCAAATATTTAATCTAATTAAATAATAATTTTAAATGCATTATACTTATTTTACATATACTTATTATAATCGGCTGAGGTAATTGTAATCTCATATAAGTTCTTAACTATTATTTTGTTTGCCTAAAGTGTATGCTAATTTGGTAAGACATAATATGTAAGTACATAAACGTACACGTGGAAATGTTTGTGGTGTTACGGTAATTGTAACTTTTAAGTAAAGAAATATAAAATAAATTATGCAAAGGTAAAAAATAAAATGTTCTACTTTTATATACGTACATTAGAACGCATAAAAATCACGTACCTCGTTCTTTGAAAATGCAAAATGAAAACACAATATTAAATAGGATTATGGAGTTCACTTAAAGAATAAAATCGTATAATAAATGTCTGTATAATATAATCGTAAAACTACGAATTTGTGTTTATGAAATAATAATCATTTCTTTATATACTCTTTTTGTTTAAAAAGTTTATTTCAGCAATCGCGTTTTGGTTTAATTACACACAACAAAGTAAATAAAAAGTAAAATTGAAGGTTGAAGTATGGAATTAGTTGTTTTATTGCAACATGAGTCATAACGTGTTTAACAACTCTAAACACAACTAAAACGCCTGAAAAGTACAGAAAACGTAAGAAGAGGTAAACAATAAATCCATTTAAAATACACCACTTTAACGTTGCATTTAATTTGAACCGTTAACGTCGTAAATACATCATAATGATTTACCTTTTCAAGACGATTGTATTCATCTGGATTAAATAAATTGTAATCGGACTTCAATACATCGATTTCATTGTTATTAAGTTTATAATTTTTTAGCTCATTTCATAATTATTATTAGTTGTAATAGATTTAAAATTATTAAATAACTCATGTAGACATCAACGTCATGTCAGCAATGTAATGTTTTCATAAATAAATTAAAAATCGGCCGCCACAACCCACAGTATTATATTTAAACGTGATCTAATAATTTATAGCACATTTTTATCATACATTGCATTTTTAAAATAATATTATAATTACCTACTATTCTATATATTTTAACACGGTTGAAAATAGTTAACTCGATAATGGCTGGTGCCCTGCTATTGAATATGAGAGCAGTATTTTACAAAATTCAATTTCTTAATAAATCAATTATAAGACAAATATACATGGCGTTATGTAATTCAATTTTATTATATGGCATAACATGTTGGGGAGGCACAAATAGATCAGATATCAATGCATTACATACTACTCAAAAAATGATTATTAAAGTAGCTTTCTCCCTACCATTAAACTATCCATCAGGGAAATTATTTAATCATACAAATATATTACCTATTTATAAACTAGGTATACATAAGACAAATTCCAATAAAATCCATACAAATGCAAATACTTTACACTACAGAAATTATAGGCACAAAAACAGGGAAGTTCATTAAACTATCATTTATATTATTAACCAGTTCAAGAAACTCCCCTGAATACGAGAGTAAAATAATATTTAATAATCTAAATATAGAAGTAAAGAGTCTAATAAAAAATCTATGTAAAACACATTCAAATAATACCAATGATATAATAATTAAAAATCAGATAAAAAAAAACAATTAATAAAATAGTTAGTGAGCTTGATGAGAATGTGTAGTTAATAAAATTACAAATAGTCAATATGTATAATTATAAATTTTTGTTAACATTGATGTAACTTTGGGTTAATAATATCATTTATTACTATTTATTATATTGAATGAACTAAGTTATATTTTTATTATATAATTATTTTTAAGTTAAACAAATGCTTTATACTATAAGAACTCTGTATACCAGATACGAGCACAGCTCATTTGGTATACGTATCAGCTTGTCAATGTATTTTTATTTAATAAGATTCTATGTTATTTGATTATGCTGAAATAAATAAATAAATAAATATCATTATAGATAATAATAAAAACGAACCGTGCACCTGAAATCGATCGCGTTCGACGATTTACATCTACTGATTTTCGTTCGTAACTGGATTATTTCAAATGACAATGACATTGTTGGGTTGTTATCATTCAGTGCACAAAATAGTTATACTCGATATAACATACCTACTACTATACTAGCAGCTATTTTCAGCACGGTTAGCCACCTCCATCGAATGGTGTCTCACAATTTTCATAGATTTTCGCGGGACCCGGTCTGCGGTCATACACCGTGGCCGTGGAAGGCCCGTATTTAGGTATGTACCTACATTGTACATTGTGATGTTGAATTATTAAAATCCACAACATTATTTGCGAATCCATCAAAATCGTAAGCACACGCCCTGACGTCCTGTCATAAACATTGTACGCGTGTGTAAATGAACACGCACTCGACGTGAGGATAAAAGTCACGCGGTTATATCGATTCACTGTATACGCGGACAAAACCGTACCAATAATAATACATTGGTGTTCATATATTATAACAGTGCATTGTTATCATTATTGTTATAATAAATTATTGATTACTTTCCATATTGTTCTGTTCCCGCGTGTATAATATATATATAGGTATATAATTTTAATAGTTATTTATTAATTACAATGTCGTGTGTTATCTGTCGGCATATGGATAATGTATTAAAACTCTGTTAAATATAAACACTGCGAAACAATGCCGGTGGAAGTTTGAAGTTTATGGTCAACAATGCATTGAAGTTACACACTCCTATCCCACCTTTCCGAATAAACATTTTTTCATTTGCAGAATGATAACGAGCGAACACATTTTATTACAAGAGTCAATAGTATAGTGATATGGAACGCGGAATGAGTTTTACGATAATGAAAAATATTTGTACATTTTACCATTAGTACATTTTCAAACGATAACTTGATACATATTTCAGCCAGATCACTTTGTAAGATAGAAATAAGACTTTTTCAGGATGTACTTAGTTGATATTATAGGCAACACAAAAAAATTAAAAATTCAGATAGAACGTTAAGAAAAACGGTTACTTTAAAATGTGCGGAAAAGAGATAGATTCTCGAAGATAACCAATTTTTTTTTTTTTTTGGTTCATATATTTCAACCATGTAGGTGTAATACTAAGTAAATACATTTTTGAATAATTTAATATTCCACATAAACTTGACAACTACTTTTCTTGCGCGCTGGTCTTTTGCACATTTTCAAACCGTAAACACGCCACCGATTTCTTTTTCCTTTCCAACCTCTTCTCAATTAAAATAGATTCTCCTAAAATTCTTTCCCTTTTATTAAAAGTTCATCCATTTATCTGTTCCCTTTTTTATACCCCAAACATCATTGACTTTTGAACATTTCTTTATTCACAAGTTTAATGAAAGTTGCAAATTCTGACAATTTTCCCATGTTGAAGTCAGGTTGCTGTCAATTGGTTTTTTTCTCTTTCAACATATTTAATTATTCATATGGTATACTTAATAACTTCATTGCATCACAAAATGCCAGAATATAATTTATTATTATTCATTTAGTTCATTATATTTATTTGTAATTTAAGCATGGCTCGTTCAGAAATGAAAAATAATAAAATATATCAGTGGAGTTCGGGTGGTTTCCGATAAAACGGGAGTGGAACGACTTCACTTGTGTCAACAATTGTGTTTCCTGTACGACGGCACAGGGTCATATTTCGAATAATATTGTTTATTGTAAAATTCGATAGAAATTTATTACAGTACAGTACTAGACTATACTCATTGTACTCACAGTATTTTACCGTAGGCCAACGCACAATTGGATTTTTCGGCTATGCTCTTGAAAGCCGAATAAATCACATCGTTCTGAAACAAAAAAAGTTCAAAAATATTATTGTTCGGTCTAACAGAAAAATAAATAAATATAAATTGAAACAACACAACCTCCGTTTGCACTGCGTATATGTGTACAGTGCCCATATACATTTATAATTAAAGTTGTATACGCAATTATGGAAAATGAAACGTACAGGCGTGATGAACCGGTGACAAACGAGGTAGGTACCTAGCCACTGGCGTGAATCACGATGGGTTTCGATTCGTATTTAATTAATCCGTTGAAAACGGTTATTGTGATAACACTCAATTGAGCATTTAAATGAGTTAAAAAAATAAAATAAAATAAAAAGTGCTGAATAACCGAATGCGGTATGCCTATGACAGTATTTCGTGAATTTTTTTTTTATTAACAATCATTAATTTTTCCACCTCTACAAATACAAATGACACGTGTCACGTACTTGAATGCCTACCCGTAATATGTGGCTTGCGTGCTGTGACATATTTGCAGGTATACTTTTAAACAGAATAATACAATTTTACCGAAAGGCAAAAAAATAAATGGTCCAATGAAAACTTGTAACGTAATATTTAATGGTGTTGCGTCTTAAATATGCATATACAAACCTACCATAAGAATATACTCACATTACAATAATAATAATATTATTATTATTATTATTATTATTATTATTAAAATTATTATTATAATTATTATTGTTATTGCCAATAAATTAATACGAACTACATGACATATTAATCGCTTATAACGACACCAATTTTCATGAAACGTGTATAACACTAACATCTATTATGGTCTCGATAATACACGTCAGTCCCTGCAGTTAACATATCAGTTAAAACTTATAATATAATATAACACATAAAACGACTGTTTTTACTGTTACTTTTATTTCGATATTATCAGAGTTGTACTCTCCAGTTTTCCATCCCAGGCAATATAACTAACCCTCTCCTAACTCAAATAATATAATATAATGTAATATAATTATGAGACGAACAAAAATCTCACCATGATGAAACCAATAATTATTCGCTACCTCCAAACTCTAAATACCTATTAGATATACATAAAGCAGTACGTATTTTGATACATTAAGTAAAAATAATTTATAATACATTAATCATTATAATTCATATAAAATGTATAGAATATTATTACTTATTAGTACAAAATAGAATAAATACATATTATAAAATATTTAGTTATGAAATGTTAATCCCGATGTATGTAATATTATTAATAATAATAATATTACATGCATTGGGATTATATTAATTTATTATAAAGATTTCAACGAAGACAATTTAAATCTAACTAAAAATTAATACCCAGAGCTTTTTTATTGGAAAATGAATCATCGAATATCGTACAGTATATATATATATTTTTTTTTAATCTATATGGTTAAAACAGCCAAACAATGTTTGGTTTTTCGTCAGCTTGATGCTTCATGAGATCGAAAAATATCTCTCTACATACCGTTAGAAATAGATATATTGTGCCGTTGATAAAGAAATGTAATCTTATACATTACATTATTATAATAATACACACACTGTCGCAATAATAGAGCAAAATATCGTTTTCGTATTGCAACTCTCGTACCTATAATAGAGATATAAAGTGACGCGGACGGTGTACGTTATTTGCATTTGCAGTAAAAATCATATCACCGTGTCATTGCGCCCATCTAAACTAAACTCCTCCCGATTGCGAAGTAAAAAGAACACTTTCCAGAGTTCACTGGTTTATTGGGAACGACCCGCAAGCATTTTGGCATCCATCTCGACAATATACACGTATATTTACGAACAACAGAATGTGGCGTTTGCAAACTCAACCCAACTCAATTGGCTGACCCTCTTGAGACTGTTTTTACTGTATGCAAAATCCCCTATCCGACCACCGCATATACCGTGATCCACTATGATACACAGCTACAGCTGCAGGAGTAAACAAATTCCGAGCAAACATTTGTAAAGACTGAACTACTTGACGGACAAATTGTATTATTATTATTATTATTACTATTATTATTATTATTATTATTTTTCATTTTTATTCATGACGATAAATCATCGTTCGATTATTACCCTTTGAATGGACCAGTGTGCGAAGGGTGTAACTAATGAAACATCGTAAAATCGTAATCAATCTTTTTTTTTTTTCGTTTTCACCAATGATGCTGCAGTCGTCGATCTGTTGCGATAAAAAAAAATAAAATAAAATAAAATAAATATATTATTTGGAGGACCATTTTTTTATTTATGAAAATGTAAATCCTTCGAAATATTATGAAAATCATAAATAACTCGATAGTTACGTCGTCGCCGTAGTAATATACCGTATAATATTATGTAATAGTATAATAATCGACAAGGTGAAATTATTTGAAAACGCTATTACTTCACGTATTACCATTATTTATTTAAAACGACATTATACAACAACAACATACGTCCGTATACGACGTATACGTACAGCGACAAAACCACAAAATATACAATGTGTACGCCATACTGCGGCACTGTGTTCGGCGTACCGCGATGAAATTAATAATAGTATATCATCGCGTATTAATATTGCGTTAGAGTAGAAAAACGCGCATTTCGTTACACCGCATAAACGACCCATGCCTTAGACCGTAATAATATGTATATTTGATCGCGTTTAAGGTGTACCGCCGTGACCGGAAAGACACATCCCTTGCGCGTTTAATTATGAACTCATCAGAATGCATATCACATTTTAAACCATTAACATCGCACTAAGTAATTGAGAAAGGAAACTGTGCGAAACTCTAGCACGGATTAATTGACTAATAGAGTATTATATTATTATAATACGGTACATTATAATATTATTGCTGTTAAGAGTGATTAAGAACCGATATCATGAGGCTAAGAATTGCTTCGTATATTATTATATAATGCGGGCTAACGGTACATTGTAAATAATTTTCAAAATACATAATTCATTACAATTTTTGTACCTAATAAATAGTTTCATGTTGTAATGTTATACAGTATAATATTCGAACTGTATTCAGTACATTTTTATATCATTTTATTTCAAGTTCTGTAAATAGTCTATAAATTTGTTTGCACTCGTGTTGTAGTCGTGTATGAATAAACTAATAAACAAAAACAGTCAACAATGTAAAACAATTTTAATTTTGGTATTATCATCATTTATATGTATAGCTGATGCAAGCGCTCGTTTATATTTTTATATTTTTAAAAAATGTACATCTTATGATATCATTTTATACATAATATAATCTACAAACCATAAATAAAATATATATATATTATTATAATTGTGTACAAAAATATTTGATCTATATATGTATTATTTAACACAATAAAAAATAATCTTTAGAAACAAAAATGTAACAATAATTAAGTAGAAAAATTATTGTTCTTACTGTTTTCATAAAGTAAGTAATTTGAATTTAAATTTCTTAAAATTATATTATAAAAGTGTAATCTTATTACATTTATAGTAATTAAAATCAATTCAAAATATTAAGCAGTAGTTCGATGTTTTAATATCTAATAACAATTTTAGAACGTGAAATACAAACATTACAAAACCAATTACTTTCATGATATTTTTTTATTTTAGTATATAACATTCTGTTTAACACTATGGAACAATAGCTTGATTGATGACAGGCACATGAACACAAGATAGAGTATACACTATAGATGTTTCGTAGTGCCGTCGTGGAGAAACCACGACGATCATTAAAATTGGAAATAATTTGTCTTCTTTTTTATATACTACATATTTTAGGGAAGTAAATCTGTATGAAAATATAATTAAGAAGGTATCTCATTAAGCTGATAATTAGGTACAAATGTTACTAATATATATGTTGTTTTTTTTTTTTTTAATATCTTCAGAAGTTTTACATTATCAATACGAAGAAAACATTAAAAACAACCAACCATTAGTGCTTATATGAGTTGCCTAGAATATTATAAACCAATCGTTGTTCGAAATATTTTTTCAATTTATAATAGTTCAAAAAAAGGCTCTCGAATATTATTAAATAATTATTAAATACAATCAACGCATCAAAGGACGTATTCCATATTATTACTTATCAGAACCATTCTTACTAAATATTGAAATATAACCCCATGAAGTTCCAAGTATACAAGTAACATATGTTAATTTCAAGTGTAGCTTATGACTTTCAATTCTAAATATAACTTTATTAGTAACTACACCATTATCATATTTTTTTTGTTTTACTTAAATCTTAAAAATGAATGGTTTTACAGGTATTTCTATAAAAAACATAGAATAAACTATATACATTTTAGAATTAACTAATGAAGACAAAAAGAAGTCTTTACAAAACCGATTGTCCCGTATAATTTTAAATTGAATAGGTGTTATTGATAATACGTGTAAAAATTATAATGCCTTTTAATATTTTAAAAGTAATTTAAAATATAATTAAAATTAATATGCATACGGGTAAGTTTTTTTTTTTTTTTTTGTTATTGTTGAAACTTTAATATAATTTTACTCACTACAACTTTATGAAAATGAAAAATTAGGTACGTAAACAAGATATTTTGGTCTACAATAACGCAAATTAAAAGGACTTTTTAATGGCCAAATATAATACACCAACTGGTAAAAATTGACCTTTTAAAAATGTTTGTGGTTTTAAATTTAAAACAAAAAAACCATGCAATTATAGTTTATCCAAATATTAACATTACGCAATACGATTTAATTACATTAAATTAAATGAATAAGTTGATTGATTTAAAACTATAGCTGAAAGTTTTTCGCTTTTAACAAATTATACAACATAACACAGGAAAAACATAAATTCGACGATTGTTTTAATAAAGTATGATATTATTGATATAAAAGAGTTATAATCAAACATATATATATATATATATATACATATATTATACATTTATTATTTATTTATGAGTACCTATTAAATTTAACAAAAGATAACATAAATAAATGTAAAATTACATAAATCAAGAAAAACTGTTTTTGAGATTAAAATCTTTACTAAGTACGTAAACATCACATATATATTATTTTCCTTGTATTGAATATTTGAATATATTTCTAATTAATCTTGTATTAATTATAATAAACAATAATTAATGATTACAATT
The DNA here is from genome assembly GCA_025469195.1 of Chaitophorus viminalis. Classification (NCBI taxonomy): domain Eukaryota; kingdom Metazoa; phylum Arthropoda; class Insecta; order Hemiptera; family Aphididae; genus Chaitophorus; species Chaitophorus viminalis. The sequence continues at coordinate 34,189 of JAIPRK010000211.1, forward strand.
ATTTTTTTTATTGTTCGGCGTTTAATCGTATATTTATTGTGATACATAATTATCATATTACGTTGTAATGATGGTACAAAAAAAACCATGTTCAAATATGAATTAGGTATGTATTTAAGCTCCGACTAAAATATAGTAAAATTTACAAGTATATATATACATATATATATATATATATATGTCATAATATATAGCAAAATAATATTCGTACATAATCCCTAACTATGAAATTGTATGAAGACCGGGTTCCCACGATTGATATACTTGTACAACAATTATTCGTCACTTGTGAGTTTCTCGAACATTGTCGGTAAATCTGACACAAGCCAAAGGAATAAAAAGTATACTTGTATTAGTGATTCCACTACTCATTCACTACATAACCAGCCGTAGAAGCGCAAATTACTCGATACTTATACTACTATAAAATTATTGGCGTACTTATCAAATATATGAGTCGCTGAAATACAATGTATTGGTAAACTAATCGTTTGCACGTCGAGTATACGATTATTGCGGGATAGTCAAATTGCACTTATTACTTACAAAGAAATTTTCGAATTGCACTTGGGTTAAAAAAAGGTCAATCAAAATCAAATCTTCTTATGGTCATCAACGAGGTTGTACAATTTTTATTTCATTTACTCACGATTGGAAATTAATCTAACACCGATAAATCTGTAAATGTGTTCATTTTCGGTTATTTTCTAGGAATGTTAATTTATTATTGTGGTTCTCGTAAATATTTTACCATCATGCTACATATTTTTATAAGTAAATTTATAAGATCATATCACAAATGGTATGGGTTGTTTTATTTGGAACCGCTATGCAATCAGAACATTTATTGTTCATAACTTGAACGGGATCATAAACTTGGAGCAACTGGATTTCGTGAAGTACTATATCTAACCAAATTGATGCAATCGACAACTATATACTATCATCATCATCACCGGCATCATAAGATACTAAGTGAAACGATATTATCTATATTCTATATATTCCATGAAACAACAGAAGTGTGCTAGAAATTGTGAAAATAGAAAAAATATATTATGTTCATTTTTACAAACAGAAATCATCTTATATTGGATTGGTATACAAGCAAATAAAATTATACACACGACGTGTGAGTTTATTATTATAAAAAGTTTCAAGAGAGTTGATTAAGTTTTCTAGTATCTTATTCACTCAGTATCGTTTTTGAGAGCAATGAACATTGGTAGATTGGTTTCAATTTTTAAAAATCAATACAGCAATATTATTCACGCACCCACTTATCTTATCCGACCATGGAGTCTCATCTGACTTAGAATTCATTTTTTATATGACTTTCTAAGTGATTTTTTATAATCATTTTGATATAGATATCATTATTAACATAATTGCGGAGTAAACACTCTTTATACGTTGCCGCATCGGTACTCGTAGGTGGCAGTTTCTCGCGTTGTCATACCAGTTATACAATATGTAAAAACTTTAAATAAAATAACTAGATTTTTATTCTTGTTGACGCCATTTATAAGTCGAGCGAAAACAATACTGAATAATTTTCGGTATAATATTATATTATATATTGAATAATATAGATTGTATTCATATCGATATTTTGCTATCGTATTTGTCCCAACTGTTGATAGTTTCCATCATCAAATTGTTGTTAATGATCTATACAGCATTTTCTATCTAGTTAATTTATATAACATTATATTTATAAATTACAACAACTAACAGACGAGTAGATAGACTGCACTCGCATAGACAATTATAATTAATAATAATACACGTAAATAATATGATATTATTATCAACTATTATCAATATTTTGGAATGTTTTTGCCGAAAACGGTAATTTTTATATTCAACAGGTCAAAATGACCACGGGTGATAATAAATAAAAGGCTCTCATTAGCCTTCACATATCTAATGATAGGAGCGTTGACATATTAAATGGGTTGATTATTTTTAGTTTAGTATATAAATGTATAAATTTCATAGAAAATAGTAAAAACATGTACATTACAACTAATCAGAGCTAAAGATAATTATTATCTTTAAATATTCTACTAATAATAATAGGTACTGGCATAGACCTTATATAGAAAGTGTATATTAAGCAAACAGTAAACTTGTACAATTAGTAAAATAAATAGTATATGAGTACCTCAATTACGGTTACATCATAATTTATAAATATTTCAAGTGTGTGATATATACTGACACAAGAACCTAAACATCTTAACGGCCTAAGGGGTGATCACCCTTTGGCTCATTGGATCAGTCTACCTCTATGATAAATCCTTGAATTTTGTTTTTATTCTAACATAACTCTAAAATGCATCACCAGAACTGCACAGATCAGTTAAAGTTTATTTTTAATTTCTTTTTTGAAAATTGTTTAAATGTTGAATGGGTTAAAATAATACATTTTTATTTAATATGCACACTCCAACCATATATTTGTCAATTGTTAAGCTCTTATAGAGCTCTGTGTAATACTGATAGAATCATAGTGACGAGTGATCTGTTTGCTTAGAAAATGTCACTTTTTAAGAAAATTGATCGAATACAGAGTGCTTTTGGATTTATTTTTGGTAGTAGACGGAATATTGGATTAGTACTTAGTTCTCGCTGTCAAACGTCAAACGGATTTAGAAAATGCCAAACGCAGTAGGCGGAAGAGTAGATATTTTAAGCCACGGTTCTTGTACTGAATTAGAAATATTTCTTCCATGAAACAATTTTATTTTCGAAGAAAAGTCTGGTGTCTAACCTAGCCTGAGAAAAGAAATTAAGAATCCACCACTAACATCTTCTCCCCAAACGTATATATGCCCTACAAAATAAAAAAAATAAAAAAATTAAAACAATACCAATTAACAACTCCATATAACCATACCAAATTTTACCCATGTATGCGTGGGAATAATAACCACATCATAGTCGAAACCCTTCTTAGAGATAAAAAATCAATGAGATTAAATGATTTTAATATGTTAGTTTACACTGGTAAATCTTTAATACATTTAACCTTAATTATCCACAACTAATATTTTATTATAGTCGAATAGGACATTTTTTTTTCATAATATAATAATAATAATAATAATAATAAGATAATAATACAATTGTTATTTTAAATATTAAAACTGCGACTACTATTATAAAGTTGTTACCTATTATTTATTTATTTTTGTCAAACTGCAGAGAGACAATATTTATAATGTGACTACACCGAGAGATTAATAAATGATTTAGTAGGAAGCTTACCGTACACTTATAAGACTTATGTTTGAGTGACGAAAACTTAAATATACTGAGAGACGATAGGATGGTTTATTTGTATTATTTGTAGTTGAATACCAGGCGGCAGGGTTCATGCGTTCCCCCGAACACCATTCCTTAGGGACAACACGGCTCAAACGAGATTTTTCATGAATACTCTGAAACACGGTTTCCGGCGAATCCAAAGTGCTACGTGACTTCGAATGTCGAAAATAAAAACAACGCTACACCGGGTTACTTAAAAGTATTCAAACAACTATTGTGAATCTTCGAGTGTTGAAAGTTTTTCGTCCAGGAAATTTAGGCTTTTCTGAAAAAACTAAATTGTTTATACGTGTTTGAATTGTCAACTCACTACAACTACAAAACGAATAAATAACAATATTATTTTTTTTATTTTTTTCTTCATAAAAATAGTATTGATAATTATAGCTTATTTATGTACATAGGTAACTTAAAAGTAAACGGTTAATAACGTAGAAATACAACCGGAAATAAAAATTCGTTTTTCTTCATCTAATAAAACGTGCTATAATTTATTTGTTATATTACCTACTGGCTATTACCTATACGTCCGCTGTAGCATACAAAATAATATAATATTCACATGGTATATATTGTTTAAAGATTAGGTTCTTATATTATGATATTTATGCGAAGCACTTACTTTAATTACTAACTTAAGCACTTTTAAATATGATCTAGCAGTATCTAGTTTTAATGCATTAAATGCTTTGCATTTTATGTACATTATACTATAAATATTAGATTTTCATTAAAAATATTATTTTTTGTTGAATTATTTTTCTTTTATTTTACTTCTATTATTTACCAAAACAAAGAGTATTTGTCTGGGTCATTTGTCTTCTAGTCAACTCTAACATAATGGATAATAAATGTATTTTTTTTTTAGTCTACGAGTATTTTAGGCTTAAGAATGTCATCTACAATATTACATTGTTTTTTTTTTTTTTTTAATAATAATACAAACTAATAAATCTTAGTCTTACTTTGTGAAATGTCTATTGTATTTATGTTTGTATATTTTAAATTGAAAACAAAATATATAAAATTAGAATTAGTTAATTTTCAAAAAAGCTTAATTATTTTATTAATAATATAATATTAATTTCATTCACAAATTACCCATATAATACGACGTATTTTAATTTACTATAGTACTATAATATTTAGCAAAGTTTTACCAAATGTGTATACAATACATATGCTGTATTTAATGTAATATTACATTGATCTAAACTAACCAACCAGAATCGCTGTAGTATCTCCGAATAGTAAAATGCTAATTGACCGCAGTGATCAATTAACAGATTTATTATCATTTGGTATACGCGTAAACCTACTTCTAATTTTTCACCAATGAACGAACGAATATTAATATCTAATAAATTTAATATGTTTCATCTTTAAATATCATTTTGAATAAGATCACTGCTACTGTTCATTATAGGTACGTTTTTACAAAATATTTTTTTTTAAGAATATTACACCAAAGTTATATTATGTATAAAAAATATTATTCTGATCATAATTTAAATGATTTTACGCATGTTATTGAAGTGTTGGTTGTATTATTTAAACGTTCAATTTTAACTAGGTCCATTAGTATATAAAATATGGGGATTATTTACTTTATCGTTTTGAAAATGTGTCAAATGTTACAAAATGTTTATTCAATTAAAATCACATTTTTAATCGTACACACATATTCTTACAGGTAATTTCCATTGTCAAAAATAAGATACCTAGGTTTTAGTTTTTGTACACATGAGCCAGTATACAAGATATTTTATTTATATTCCTAGTATTATTTTAACTGTACAATCAAACAGTGTAAAGTAGATTTTGTCAATAAACTATAAATGTTGATATGGAATTGACTGTAATACCGATGTATAGGTTTAAGTTTTTTGTAATTTCCACCAGATTTTACTCAGTTAATCAGAAAACTGTACAGAAATTTAACAAAAAATGATATTTACTAAGTACCAACATCATAATATTTTCTATCATGAAAGCACAAGATTTATACATATAAGAGCAATTATTCTGATTCTTCGTTTCACTCAGTATCTAAAATATAAAATGGATAAATTTAAAATAATAATTTCTTTAAAATTTAGTAGTAAATTAGTTTATGATCAATTTCAAACTGCTAAATATTAATTACATAAAACGAGTATATATATATATATCAAATATTCAGTTCGTTGGGTACTTTCAAACTCTAAACACGTATAGTGAATATTTGCTCCGTTATCATGATTAGTCCCAACTATGGTTATAATTACGTTTTTTGTCTAAAAAATACGTTATACGATGGATAAATTCCACGTTTCCAGACGCACTTCAAAAAATATAAAAACATTTTCACCTAAACTTAATGACAATAAACGAAATAAACAATTTTTGTTTCATCAAATCGGTTCTCTGTTCTCGCCCCGAATGATTCCAGTGATAATGTATTCGAAACGACCATTCTAAAAAGATCGGCTATCCATAGTAAATCTACTGACGTCAAACATAGTGCTAAGCCGGTGACTTCTTTTTATACCAAAAACATTAACAATTTCTCACTTTCTGAGCATTCAAAAGCGAATTATCAAGGATTACCAATCCAAACGCTTTTACTTGTAACTCTACTACTTTTCATCTAATTTTACGTCCTAGAGATCGTATCAGTTATAATACAATCATAGATTATTTAATGGAAACCAACGCTAATTTCCACACGTTTCTATTTCGTTATCTTCGCCCATACAGAATCGTAATCAAGAACCTTTACCATTTTATTCTGTGCACAGATATTTCCGCTGCCATGTTAGATAAAAGACATTCTATAAAACAAGTCATTAATGTTAAAAATAAAAACAAATATGCTCTTCCAATGTTTTTCGTTGATTTAATTTCCTTAAAAAAAAACAATATCGGTAATCAATATTACATCTTTACTAAACACCGTAGTCGTTATCGGGGAATCTCACAAAATCTTTCATGACTCCCCACAATGTCAACAATGTCAATCCTACGGCCAAACTAGGAATCATTGCCATCACCATTCTAGGTGCGTCAAATTTAGTGAAGACCATCTATCCAAGAAATGTACAAAGTCCCGAAATATCCTAGCTAATTGTGCTCTCTATGCCGAAAGCCATACGGCAAATTTAAAGGTTGCTCAGCTTTCAAGTTCAAAGGTCAAAAACGTCTTGAAAACCATCAGTTTAAAAAAACGGACGCAGAGTATCAATATAAATATACCGGTCAAATTATCTCATCAATACACATCCACTGCTTCTCAGTTCAAATTGCCTCCATTGTTTCTAAACCCGATGATATCAATATTTTTAATAATATTATTACGTTTCATTCTTTTAATGATCCTTCAATATTATCCAAATTTTTGTTTGAGCTATTTCTGATTAATTCCTTCCACAGGTACTACTTACAGTTTTTTTTTTTTAATACAATACCGGTATTATATTATGTTGTGTAAACATTCATTTTTATAATGGTCGAGAAAGAATAGTTTTTACTAACCGCTATTAGCTATAGGATTAAAAAATATATCAAAGAATTTTTTGAAAACATATGCTATGGATTAAAGAGATATCTTAAATAAAGAAAAAAATCTATTAGAGATACTAATTTTAAGTTATATCATGAATTTTAGTAAAATATAACATACTATATAATAATATAATAATTCAAACAAGTATCTTCTAGCTTAGTATTCTTATTGTTTTAACTAATTTAAAGATAAATGGACTAAAGCAAATAATATATAAAACATTTCGGTAGGAATATAAAATACCACGACGTAAAATATTTCATGTCATTTCATAACTACTCGTTTAAATTAATTAACATCAAAAATATTATTTAAAATGATTATAATTTCTACATTATTAAGGTTAGAAATTGTCAATTCAAAACCTTCAGATGGAAGAGACCCTGGAGGTCTCAATTATGATTTGTTTAGAAAAAGAGAACAAAAACGTTAAATTTGAGAAGTACCGGTACTTCGAAAGCTCTAACAAAAAAGACATTGATATAGAAGATATTGTACCTATATAATAGATGGCCATAATATAATAATTTTATGCAACTAATTTATTTTAAAACTTTAACAGATGTCTCCAATTTTGTGGATAATTTTGGTTCGAAAATTATGGACCTAACACGTAAGAGAAAATCTACGAAATTAGATTGGTGGCAGAAATGTATTGTTTATGAAATTTACCCTAGGTCATTCAAAGATACCACTGGTAATGCTATAGGAGACTTACGAGATAATAAGTAATTTAAACTTAATGTTGACTTATGTGATATTATTTGAAATATTAGAATGTAACGTAGAAAAATGTGTAATTTGACTTGAACTATTATAATATAGAACAGTGTAATGATAGGGAATAGAAAATATTAACATATCTAAATAGTAAATGTCAATGAAACTTCGAATTAAGTTTAATTGGTTGTGAAAACATTAATTAATTTAATATCAAGTTCTTAATTCATTTTATTTGCAATACATACAGTTATAAAATATTTCTATATTTCAGATATTATTAAAAAAATACTGTACCTTAAAGATTTGGGAATATGTGCAGTCTGGTTAACCCCAATATATCTTTCCCCAGGATATGATTTGGGTTATGATATATCGGACTTCAAAAACATAGATCCATTGATGGATTCTATGGAGATTTTAATGAGCTTCTACAGAAACTATACGAAAACGGTCTGTAATGGTTTTAACTTGTTTCTATTTAGAATAAAATAATGCGCTTAGATTTATAGGAATTAAAATAATTATGGATACAGTACCTAATCATACAAGCCAAGAACACGAATGGTTTATCAAATCTGTACAACAAATAGATCCTTATAAAGATTATTATATATGGGCTGATGCAAAATATATAAATGGAACCAGACAAACTCCGAACAATTAGATAAGAAATAGACAAATATTTAAATTATAAACGTAGGTTGATGATTGTCTTTAAAATTAAATTGTCCGTTTAAATTAATAATAATTTTAGATCTAAAATAAATTGGCCCTTATGCAAATTCCGACACAGTTCTAAACATGGATGAATAATTAAAAATTGCTATAATAGCAACTTTAATTATTTAGTTTTTAATGAATACATTTGAACAAATTTCAGGATGTGAAATACAATATTGTAGGTCAAAAGTATTTATGTAAACGCTAAAATAGATATAATTTAAAATTTTTACGTAAATCCACTATTTGATGAAATACATTTTATTTAAAATGCTCTAAGTCAAAAACTAAAAACCGCAAATACTTGAAACTTTCATCAAACATTATATAAGAGTTTTCTATACATGGCTAAATTTTCGGAGTACTTGACTTTTTTGATCTATTTATTATAGACAATTGAAATTTTTGATTCTATTTTTTTTTTTTACAAAAAAAAAATTTTATAAGTTGTTCTAATGGCAAATAAAAAAAATCACGATGTTTTGCAAGTTATTTTGTTGTTGAAAATTTATAAAGCGTTTGGTATTTATACTTCAGGTTCAAAATTATAACATAATGTTATCCATAAGTTTTTCTTCATATAGCTATAAAACATTTCTGCTGAACCTTCAAAAAAAATTTTAAGAGTGTCTGAAGTTTAAATTTTTACAAAATTGCATTAAATAACGATTTATTCATAATCGATTTTAAATATTTGTTGAGTTTTTATATATTTAGTTTATCTTCAGAAAGTATAATAATATACAATTTTTATAGTATTTGGAGGTCAAATTTTATAAAGTATTTTAATATATATTTGAAATAATTTTCTTCCGAAGTATTGAAAATTAATTATCACATATTTTTTTTTCATTATTACCTATTTTATTATTAACACTGGAAAAAATTGTATGTAAAATTATACCATATTGATATTATAAACTAAAATTTTGCTTACATTTTATGTAACTGTCCCCATGTAATGATTAATAATAATTTCTATATTAATTTAAACTATATTATATTATCAATCTGAGTTGATTTCAATTAATAAGGTAAAATTTTAACAATCAATTAAAATGTAATATTCCACAATATGCTAAAATAATAAAACTTACAAACTTTTGTACTATATTGTATACAATTTAGTTGACTTACGATGGACTATGTATATGGGCATGGAATGAACAACGAAATCAATGTTATTTACATCAATTTCACGATGAGCAGCCAGACTTAAATTTTCAGAACCTTTTGGTTCGCAAGGAAATAAAAGTAATAAACCATCTCGTTTTCAAATTATAAAATTAATGAATACATGATATTTATTTGAATACACTAGAACCTATATTTTATCCTACTGTGATTGTTTTTCAGTTCTGGTTGGATAAAGGAATCGATGACTTCCGATTGAATGCCATTACACAGTTATACGAGAAGGAGGATTTGAAGGATATGAAAAATCCCTTGAACGAAACAGAAAACATGGGATTGTTCAAGATCTCGACGAAAGCTATGATAAAATAGTTGCTTGAAGAGTTATTGTTGATAAATACAAGCAGAAATATGGCCAAACGAGGTATGTTAGGTTTATATCCAAAAATATCAAGTGATTTTAATTTCAAATACATGAAGAATAAATAATTTACTGAATCTTAATAATTAAAACCTATGCCTCGTTAGACAAAACGATGAAGTTTTACGAAAATTCAACGCACCCTGCTGGCCATTTTCCACTACAAGCATTCCTTAAGAGATTAGCGATTAGCACATAAACCAGTTAATAATTACATCGAAACTATTTCTAAATTATTTTCTGCATTTTCTTCTGATAGATGGCCTAGTTGGACAGTAAGTGGTTTTTTTTCTTTGTTTTATATGCCTTATTGAATTTACCAGGATATTATATAAATTTTGGTAAATATTGAAGATAAAAATTAAAATATATGAAAATGATAATATTTATAGTTTAAATAGCGAGTGAAGAGCATATTGATAAATAATACAATATTATTAATATATACATATTATCAAATAAAAAATAAAATAAGTGTGGTCCGATAACGTTTTTATTATACCATAATCATAAAAATAAAATAAATACTATTTCAATGGTTTTTCTCATTGTTTCGTATAATATTTATGACTATTGACATCGCATAGGTATTTAGCTATAAAATTATAAGAAAGAAAAATGCCAACAATATGTGTATATATATATATATATATATATATATATATATATATATATATATGTAATGTCAAATGTAGTATATAACTGGTTACAAAATCTTGATAAATAGTGCATCTGATCAAAATTACGTTGTAGATCGGAAACCATGATTGTGGTCGCGTAACTACCTTATTCGGAGACGACTTTATTGACAGTATTAACATGGTTCAATTGCTTTTGACTGGAACACCTGTTGTTTATATGTATACATTACATATGTATTATTTATAGGGACGTTATTGACCCGGATTTATTTACCTTAAGACCTAGTGCCTCACTTGTGTTGGAGTCGCCATTTTTTTAATTCACGAATATTGATCATTAATTCTATTAAATTTATATTTCTAATAAAGAATTTATGATTGTTGATATTTTATTTTATTTCTTAATAATAACATAAAATTAAAATTAATAATTATACTAATAGTAAATTATCATGTATAGTTTATAGAAAAGTTATTGAAACTTTGAAATTGATTCTTTTACCTCATTAAGAGACCCTGTGCCTCACTTGAGTTGGAATCGTCTTTTTTTCAAAAAATCAAGAATATTTTAGAATTGTATCTTACTAATGCTATGTATAATATAAATATCTTATTGAATTATTACATGTTTGTTTTTACGATTTTGTATGAAGAAAAAAATCTAAATAAGAATTCCATGATCTTATTTATTTTTTATTCTATGATCGAATAAGTTTTAAAAATTCTGCAAAATTTTTGAAACGATAAGAACGATTGAATTTCTAACTCCTACCAAGGTAACTTGATGTTATTGTTTACAACATTCTAAGCAGCGAAACAATTGTAACGGTCAATGGTGGGATTGGTACAGCTTTCATAAATCTTAAAAATATTATGTCCGCAATATATATGGATTTTTACATATGCAACCTTATATACCTACCTTGCTATAGTGTAAACTGATACTTTTTGACCACTCCTACTATTATTTTAACTCCTTGAACATATATCCCCAGAACGTTCCTAATTATAATTTTAACTGTACGATATATTAACCACGTAAGAGTTTGTCGATATAACATAAAAACTGACCGAGAACCGAGTGTGATAGTTAAAGTGAATGAAATTATACATCCATCCCAAAGTCCAAAACTTTTATTGACCATTCAAAAATTCGAATTTCAAAAATCTTTTTTCAATGCTCGCCAACTATGAACTTCTGGGCAAAATGTCAAGGTTCTAGACCAAATGGTTTAGAATATGTGTTGATGCCTTAGACAGTTAGCTAATTCCTTTATATATCTTTATATACGACAAAAAAAAGTTATTGAAAAAAATAGGAAGAATAATCACCGTAAGTAATTCAGCAATTAAATAAAATTTACATGGATATTATATACAGGATATATGGTATGCATTTCATATTATTCTCTTTAAGATTTTATCGTATTACAAAGGCCTGATATTTTAATACCGTTCTTGATGTAATTCTACTGCTGTGATATAATATTTCTCTACTTCAAAAGAGTGTGATATTTCTAGCAACCAAGCCATTTTTTGATTTTTAAATCAAAATTGATAGATCATCTATATTTCGAAAAAGAAAAAAAACACAAACATCAGTACCTATTGACAATGGTGTAGTAAAAAAATTACAGAATTTTCTTATGTTGTAGTGTTAAAAAAAAAAGTTTTCCGTCCACATACCATAAGCGTTATGAATTATTATAATAAAATATTTTTAAAAATTGGTAGAGGAAAAAAATTTACTAATAAATGGTATTTACAATACAATGAATATATTTACACACTAGACAAATTTAAAATAATATTCATTGTTCAGAAACCCAGCTGTGAGACAGCTATTTGTAGTTATAAGTAAATTATGACTTCTAAAATGAATTTTATTATGATTTCTTCCGAAGCTTTTGAAAACTATAAAATTAATTATAATTTAATATTTTTTTTAAAAAAAACCCACATTATTGTAAAATTATTGAACTATTTATGAAACAAATCACCTAGCTTCTGTAAACAAGAAATATGCGTGTGTGTTGTAGCCATGTGCATTATGTGGTTAAGATTTTACAAACAGTGGTTGAATAATAATATTATGTCTTTTAGACACGATGACACATACCAGTGTTACCATGTGTATTTAAATAATTACAAAATATAATGAACCGTCATAGGACACCGGTATAGAATCAAATTTACCTTCAATATTCTCGCTAAATAGTAGTCCTGATAGCATTATATTATTATAACTGCAGGCTACTAGTACACATGTAATAGAGTGTATCAAAATTACTTTTGTATTTCTTAATACTTTATGCGACGCTTACCTGATTAAAATATAATCATATAGTTTTTAAATACATATACATATTTATAGTGCCACTTAAGTCATTTTTTGATTTAGATTTTGCGTTTACGTTTGTAAAGTAATGAGAACTTGTCATTTAAATCATTATCGATTTACACGTGATTAACCTGTTTTACTCTATTACCAATAAATATTTATAATGAAGTCAGATTGGATTTAATTATTTTTTAATGGATGCAATTACAATAATTTGCAAATGGAAACATTACATGCATTTATAATATACATACATACATATTATGGAATTTAAGTTATAATTGTTATTAAAAAAAATTACATTATTGTCTCATCAAATTACATCGTTCATAAAAGTATCTAGATAAGTACTATGCTAATAGTTAATACTTATTCAGTTTACAACGGATACGACTGACTGGACGTTGACATAGGTACAAAATGATTATTGGATACAGTTTCCGTCGAAGTAATACTTTCTTTTACACATTAAAACATTTTAGTACCAAAATATAAATAAATATTATTCTCGCACTACCGAATTCCATGAATAGGAAATAAGCTTTTGGAATATGGACGAAAAGAAGAAAAAAAGCACAGAGTAGGCGTGACGGAGAACATATGAAGATATATATCATTATATTATGTATAAGTATGGGTATTGCAATATTGATATTTTAGAGTTTTATCGATGTTCATTTAAGTATTCATAAAATTGATCGAAAGACTGTTTATTAACCATCGTGATATATGCCGAATATACATTTTTTTAACAATCACGTGAAGTTCAATAACAAAGTACCGTTTTGAAAACCAATATCACTATCCCGGCGAGACTGATTGTACAACTGATATAAACGTAATATTATTATTTCTAAGGCCACTAATAACTTGTACAGTTTCATATTCAACTGTAATACACCTACGCGATTCTGATATGTTTACTATATCCGTTATAATAATGCTCCAGTAAATTGTTCATTCGTAAAATTATTCATTTTTCTTACGATTAATTATTTTTGTTATCAGCTACTTAGATAATTCATTAATAAATTATTGCACATGTATGCTTATTACATAGGTACGCGTTACGAAAGTTGGTAAAAAAGTATTTTGTGTTCATATCAACTTTATTCTTCAAATGAGAAAACAATTTTTTTTAAAAGTAATAATTATTCAGTTTATTTTTTTGAATTTTCGATGTAACGTAGTCAAATATTGAATTAAAGCAGCACTTTCGTTGTTATTCAAATTTGAAGTTGGGTATAATAAGTTTAAAATAATTATTATAATATTGATATGTTTCAATTTATCAATTTGTTTTTCGCTATTACCTTTACCCTGCTAACTGCTTCAAGATAACGCGCATTAAATGTATGTAATATAGTGAATGGTGATTGTCTGTCGGCAATCATGGTAATTAAATAATATCATTAAATACTTATAAAATATGTGAATAATTGTCTTGCGTAATCTTGAAGAATATAAAATGACAAAAGGAAAATATTGATTTTTTTACGTGGTAAAAGATCAAAATATCAAAAAATATGGTTTTGATATACACACATTTTTTTTCAAAATCAGAATTCGAAAAACGCAAATTATTAGTATAAAATGCGATTAATTCACCTTGTATACGTGAACCAAATGTGGATTTTCGAGGATGGATCACCACATAAAGGGGTCATATTATGTTCGAAAATCATGTATAATGAATGCTGTGTGTTTGAACACCAAGTATTCGAAAGTCGTGTGTATGAAAGGATGTATATTCAAAAATAATTTATGAATATTAACTCCAATTACTTAGCTTCGCGCAGAGCATTCTTGGTTAAAGTCTAGTTTTTAATTGAATCGTACATTACATTATTTAAAAGTAAAGCGTAGCAATTTTTGGTTGGCCTGTTTACTGTTGATTTTTAAACAAATAAAAATAAGAAAACGTAAAAAAAAAATGACAACAGTTAAAACGCCTACGTAACCGAAAAGGAAAAAAATATTTAGGTTCGTCCAACTCTTAAAAATTATACTTTCAAATAGTTCTTTTTATTGCGCTTATACATATTATAATCATTAGAACATTTTTTTCGAAATTTTAAATAAATTTAAATTTAGCTGCACATTAAATCATAAGTTCCGCTAGCAACAGACCTGACCGTGGCCCATATTTAAAAACAATTTAAATCTCTACTTATTGCACATTAGTATTAGAGTAGATACTAAGGTAACCACTATTTTACATTTTAAGTTTATTTATTTTGTCGTTTTTAAGGCTTAGTTAGAGCCAGTGCGATGTGTTTAAACTTTAAACGTTTAATATACAATTGTCAATTATATCGGATCTGAAATTTCGTTGTACAAACTATCAATAAATATACAATAAAATAATTAGGATAGGTATATTAAGTGTACTTATAGCAAGAAAATAAGATGTTTATATATATTATGATTTCATATTGGTACAAGCGAGGTGATTTCTTTATAAATATAATTTATACTTTTTTTTTCCACACATTTGATCTTTCGAATATACGGCATTCTAACACATTATTTTCTAATACGTATCCCAATGACTTGTTACCATCATCACACTTTTCTCCTGAGCAGACCGTCAGCTTTATAGTAGGATCATATTGGAAGAATTACAAATATATAACAAAACCCTATATCAACCAATCGTTATCCTGTAAAAACTAATAATTAGCCAAGATCGGTGCGCAACAATTCATTGTGCGTGCAAGATGTCGAAAAATACGTTTTTGCGTGCGCTTTTACAATGAGGGTTTATTTATTTATTTACTTTTCGCCTTTTATCGGAGGTTGTTTTATGGACGAAAACGTCGCTTAAGTAGAATAAGCCACAAAACAACTCTGCGATAACGTGTAGTTGGCCGATGAGGGTC
This sequence comes from Chaitophorus viminalis, assembly GCA_025469195.1. NCBI lineage: Eukaryota > Metazoa > Arthropoda > Insecta > Hemiptera > Aphididae > Chaitophorus > Chaitophorus viminalis. The sequence continues at coordinate 49,928 of JAIPRK010000211.1, forward strand.
ATCGATTACCGACCGGCATCGTTGAAGCGGTCAAGTCCCGAAACGGCTGCAATTTATATTATCTTCTTCGAATGATTGTCGTCACCGTTAATTCGACGTAGGGACAAATACATATACAAATTCATCATCAAGCACGTTCGGTGGGTCAGTGATAACGAGCCCGGCGATTATTTTACTAACCGACATCGTATGGTGGTACGTCAGAGGTAGGTTTTATGAAACCGGACGAGACGCTTATGTTAACACGTCCTGTCGACGAGAAAAGACCAAATTCTAATGAAATTGCGCGATGGATGACGATAAATCGAGAGTACTCGTCGAACACGATAGCATGAAATTTGGCGAATAAAAACGACGATCAATCAATCGATCCATGTTGTCGGCACAACACAACAAGTCTTTTACTCGCTGAAGACAATTATAATTAACAAAACTACGTTCACAGACCGAGCCCAAAATAATGACCATAAGCATGTGCTGATAAAAAACTTTCAGCTTTTTCCATTCCCTCTAATTCATCGTACTTATAAGTTGTGCAGACGAATTTAAGTTCCTACACGAAATCTAGCAGCTAAAAAAATACTTATTTTAGTTCATTATCGAATAACGATATGTGTTAGTTTTTGTATGGCGGAAAAAATTATTTAAGTTTCTAGTTTATACACAGTAAGAAAACGTACTTATGTCAGTAAGCGTATACTTATGTTATAATATTATGGATAAATTATTTATATTAAATTTTGAACTATATTTCATGTATTAAATGTAATAATCATTATTTACCATCATGATAATAATATGTTTTCGAAAATAAAAAACAATAATAATAATAAAAATTGCATTTCATAAATAAATAAATGATGTGGGTAAAATATAATAACATATTAATTCATCCAGCCCATACTATAATATTATATTCCCTTAATCACATCTCATTTTTCCATTGTATGAGAACTTACATATGTAATCGTTTTCGTCGTGTAAAAACTAACATACACACCTTTTTTAATCCCGTAGGAACTAATATATCTCATTATTATACTGGTGTAAAAACTAACACATGACATTTTTTTAATAGAACTAAAGTACACAATCGTTTATCTACTACTTTCGTGTAAAAACTTACTCTTCCCCAGTTATACTACCGATGTCATCACATCCAAGACTCGCTATCGAGTTCCGGATCAATTCGATTTTATTTTCTTCGGACATTAAACATTATAATAAAGGAAAATAATCGTCCCAATATAAACAAATTACTAAAGTTTTAAATTTAAAAGTAGGTACTTATTTTCATACAGAATTATTATAAAATATGTAAATCATGTGGATGATATTATAATAACGAATAACAATGTACCAGGTATGTAACCGACGAAAAAAAAACCACTTGCTATCGAAATATTAAAATAAACACGAAATCGTTATTCTACTTTTTGACTTTTTATTTTATGATGATCGTACCTGAGTAAAATGTATTATATATATATATATATATATATATAATATCTAATATGTATTATGTATATCTTATTATATTGTACTTCGTATTAATTAAATTTGCACAAAAGTTACCTAGGAGAAGTAACAATAAGTCTAACAACTCGTATAAGTGTGATAAAAATATAAATTTAGCAGATACTATATTATATTATTTCACTATAAACATTATTCTTAATAAACCTTGTTTAAAAATTTAATATTAAAATACAAATTGACTTATGAAATAATATAGTGTACCTACATATTATATCAATATTAAAGTTCAACAGCCCATGATATTTTAATCGAATTCTCATTTTTCTAAAAACATTCATGTCGTTTACATGGGCGAAAATTACTCTGGAACATCTGATTACACATATAATTTTACATAATATTATTATAATTGTTATTTTGTTACCTTTCCAAGTCCATGCCTGGTTAGTATTGGGTTATATATATATGGACCATACCGGTGTAGAAGTTGGCGGGCGATACCGGGCGTGGTGTGTTTGCAAGAGTAAACCTAACTGTCGTCAATAATTTCCGTGCAATACGACGATAATAATATTTATGAATACTATATAGTATGAGTGGGCAACTCATTGTGGTGTTTACGCAGATGAGTTTTCGTCTGAGAAACGAGAAACTCCGAATGATATTGTTGTTATCGTTATAATAATTTCTGTTATTGTAACTGCAAAAATTACCTACCCGTCTAATGATATTATTATTACGCAGTCCACTCGCCCCGCAACTCTTTGGTTCTCGACGTGGGCTTAAGATAATGCTAATTGATATCCGTTTCTAATTCAATTTCGTTCAGAATATATTATAGTACCATGTCGGCTGGTCTTTTTTCATCACACCAATAACCTACACGTAAGTCTTTTGGATAAAAATCAAATTTTCCTCATTACGATTCGGCAAAACGCACTAAAGTAAAATTTACACTTAACTATCCGTATTATATGCATTGGATTCAGCTGGATGTATTGTTATAAGTATTGTTGATATTTTTTGTCAAATACTACAATATCAATGGTGATAATTTCAACCATACATAAATTATTATAATAATGCAGTCAACCATCTGGAATGGTGGAATACTCGCATGAAAATAAAGAAAAAAGAAAAATCTAGTCTAGCTAGACGAATATAATTCTGAATAAGTATGAAAGTATTGTATTTTGTTTATTATTTCAAATACGCTTTAGGAGTCCGTTTTACAATTCTATCATCACAATGGGCGACTAAATTAGTAGACAATTGCAATGTTGAAAATAAAAATGGAATAAACGCTTTTTCTAGTCAAAGAATAATTTTACTGATATATTCATTTTATCCAATGTCAGTGTTCAATATTTTCTTTAAATGTGTAAATATAACCGTCATGCCTCATTATTAAAATTTTCTAATTAAATGATGTTAAATTAAATGCAATATGAATATGTGATATTATTGAACTTTGTGGTTTGGTTTTTCGTTGGAAAAGTATTAATAATTCCTTACTGATTCGTTCATAACAAAATTGTTCAATATCGGAAAGCTATAAAAGCAAATCTTTAAAGTTTTTCCCAATAATTCTGGATAAGTCGAACCAACCCCATCCTTTACAATTCGAAAAGACAAGCTTGTCGCGATAGCTAAAATTCAGTATCAATAATTTAATCCGAAAAGGATAAAAACTAAAAGTTAAACATTGGAACAGAAAATATATTAGTTATGTTCGTTTGAAAACAAAAGATAATATTCCAATGATTAAGGAATACATCTATATCTATGCGTGTATGTAACTATTCATATTATTGTGACGTTTTGATTTTCTCATTATGTATCCATCGAACATGACATGTTTGTATTTTTTCGTATTCTTACTGTACTTAAAATATAATATAATTTACTAATTAGTATCATAAAAAAACATTTATTTTAAATTTAGAAGGCAAGAAGTTAGGTAACATTGGTGTGCATAAAAAACAGATTTAATTTATGCGTTCCGGAAAGATAAATCAACGATTTTTTTTTTGTAAGTTTCTATCAAATATTTCAAAACAAAACAAGTAGACCAAAATATTAACTCTCCATTCAATAGAAACATAAAATTTATGATGGGGACAATATTTTTTTTTATATAAACTTCGTTATTTTTTCGTCCCTTCCTAGGTAGTAATAAAGAAAATTAAAAGAAAAGTTTTTTTTTTTTTTTGTAAAACAGAATTAATGCGTAGAGTATAATATACCCAATGTTTGTTGTTTTTTTTTTTTTCAAACAAACTTTAGCTTTTCGCTCTTTCAAATTAAAATATTATGTGTATAAATATTTAAAACATCTTATACAAAAACAAATATGTTATATGCCTAATTTATTTTATTATTTTTATTATTTAAGATTTTTACACGATCGTATATACTTTTTATTCACAGAACTACTATTTTAACAAAACCATTATCTTCTAAAGTTTTAAATACTAAAATTTAAACAAATTGTATATAGATTATAAAACTCAATTTATGAATCACTTAGATCAATTAATTTTATGTTTTTCATTTTAATAGGTGGAATTTAATAAAATTTTCTCTAAATCTCTACGGACAATCAATATACCCATCGAATCGCGTCAATTTGGTTTGCGAATAAAATAAAATATTTACTAAAAGAATATCCAACGTGACTTTCATCGTAGAATCTCAAGCCAGCGAAGCGACTTTTGTAACAACAGAATTATGGTGGGATTTATAACACCATAGTGGGTTTTTTCGGTTCGGGTTTGACGTAACAGAGTTAAGTCGCAAAGAATTTTGTCAGTTTTTTCTTTTATTTTCTATTTCAACGGTAAATCATACGCACCATGTAGTGTACTGCTCCCTTTACTGTTATTATATATATATATATATATATATATATATATATATATATGTGTCCTTAAAACGTTATTGCGAATAACAAGAATATGATATTGATTATTGTTTATTTCACTGAAAAATATATAAATTGTGTTTTTCATTAATAAAAAAAAAAAAACAGTTCCGTAGTTTTACCAATAAATTAAATTATAGTCATTATATATATATATATATATATATATACAGTAGACACCGCTTATTAAAGACCCAAGGTTATATGGTTCAATCGCTTATTAGACTCAAAATCATTTGGAACGGTCCCGACGTATCCAAATTCATTAAAAAAAATCGGTTATATGACTCAAATTTCGTAAAATAAATAGTAGAAAATAAACTTTTTTGGTTATAATTTAGAAATAAATTGGTATCAAAAAATTAAATTTTATTGGTATTGGTTTCTGTTGATACCTTATAACGCATAACAAATTTTATCGCAGAGAAAAGTACACATTTATCGCGACGATTATCGTTATATTACACATACTATTAATTATACCTGTATAAGCAAAATGTGTATGTAATAAGATAAAATTAATAAATAATTAACAATTTTTTTCCACATTGCCTATATTCGGTTATAAGACTTACTTTGTGCTGGTCCCAAAGTAAGTCTTATATGCGGGGTCTACTGTATATATAATATATTATAATATAATTATATTGCAACCTAGGTACTAGGGCCATAACATGTATTACGGAAAATAGAAATCTTATTATTATTTATTATTCTGGATCTGGAATAATGTAATTCTCAAAAATATATGTAAACGATAAATAAATATTAAAACAAAACATTTAAAAGGAATACATTATATTAGTAAAAAAAAGTAATAAGAAAGAATACTTAATTTCACGTTGATATCTATTAGAATATTAAAACTTTTTAAGATAACTAGTGATTACAGATGTGTCATATAAAATTGATATTATCAACTGTTAACTATGATACTGCAACTCCCTATAGTAAATTTGTTTCAAAAAATAATAATAATATTAATAATAATAACAGTAGTAATAATAAAAATAATAACAATGATAGGTAAAATGATCTTCTAGTCTAAATTCAAAAATCGTATGATATAAGTATAATAAACGAATACAAAAATTATTTCATTATTATTAATAGTATTATTATATTGTTATTACTATTTTTTTTTTTTTTATTTAACCTGTAATAATTCCAAACGTTATGAGTTTCAATCATTACTCTCTAGTAAAATTAACTAGATGTAAAATCATATTCAATAAAAGTCAAAGTTTGAAAATATTAAATTAAGTATACAGTATTTAATTTGGTTTGTGTATTTCACTGTGTATGACTCATTGATACATAATTTAAAATACAGGTACGATAAAATACATTTTGCAATGTTTGAAATGTATTTTCAGCAAATTAAAATATTTTTATGTATTATCATTATGATTATATTCTGACACTAGTATTGAGCAATGAAAAGATAAGAATGATTTATATGAATTTTGAATACTTATAAAGTACGTAAATATTGAAACTTCCTATAATATTTTATTAATATTATGCTATCCTCATAGCTTATTCTTAAACTACGGTTTTAATTTTAAATTAATGAACCATCCTACAAGTCACAAAAATAATATAACATTAAATATTTTTAATTGATGAAACAGATATGAAAGTGTCATAAGATATGTAATATGTAAACAATGCATACAAATAACTATACTACATTTTAATAAGCTTTATTTTTAGTATCTTCATATCAGAGGAAACTATGAATAAACAATAATATACTTTGGTTTTGGTTAAATATAATTAATGTAAACTCCAACATATTGCCATTGACATCGGACTTGTTCACTCCAAAGTTCTGCGATTCAATCGTTTTTTCTCTGCGACGATCCAAGATTGTAAGGAAAAAATATTAATTGTACCAATCGAAAGGCAGTCCATCAGGATATTAAAAATTTAATATTAACAAAAATGCTAAATCGACTTAAAAACTTTGGTAATTTAATTTTGTTGCTTTTATAATAATAATTTAATCATTATAACATAGACTAGAATGTCATTAAATTGACATAGTAACTGAATTCTGATATATTTACCATTTTATACGGTACCTATAATATTAATACCACTCGAGCAAACAGTATTATAATATCAAAACATTATAGATTAATTAATGGTTTTAAAATAAACATTTTTCAATCTTATTTCCGCGTTTATATTTCCACATTAATGTATTCAGTTATTGAAAAAAAAAAAAAAATGTCAATTTATAATAGTAAAATTCGATAAATAATGGTTGATATACCTCCAAAGTAAAAGTGTCTAATGTCATAGATATTTATAAGCTCATTCTTTTGATTTCTTTTTGATGTGACTTTTTACCGTCAACATACAACTGGAAATAAAAAAGATTGTATGGTGCGGGACTACAAATATTTTATACGAACTAAAAGTTTATTCTAACCATTGAAAATGTCGGTAAAAAATAAAAAAGTCTAAAAGGTTATTTTATTGTTATATAAAATGCATTTTTATACAATAATATAAAACGTGAATACTATGTATTACGTACAACTAATTTTTAAAGATAAGATTTTATGGCTCATGTAGGTATTTGTTCTCGAAATTTATTTTTATTTTTGCATTGACTTTATCGATGGGATTGGCAGTAAAGTTTTTAACTTATTAATTGAATATCAGCTTATTGGTATGCCGATAATACTACAATATTATCCACATGGGACTTAATTCTTTATTTTTGTTTTTATATATATTAATCAAAAACAGATAATTACTGTACCTATATTTCTGTCAAGTAAAATCAAGTATTTTTTATCTACAATGAGAAAAACGACTTAAGTCGATTATAAAATTGCTGTTCGGTCAAAATGTACTTATATAGCTAATTTAATTTCAGAAAAATTGTTTTCATTAATTTCTTAAGTACATTTCCAGTTTTTTTTTTTTTGAATTTATGCATTCATTGCAATATTGATGACCAATTTTTAAACAAAAAAACCCCTAGGCTGAACGGCAAAAAAAAAAATGTTTTCTTTTTATCAAAAATATCTGATAGGGGAACTATATAATAACCAACTAGAATAGTTCAATTTAATACATTAATAGTATATATTGGCCACGTAAAAGTTGCATTGTGAGATATTTTATTTGGTTGAACAACCAAAAGAGGTCTTTAAATTATTTTAAAACTACGATGTAACATTGCATTGGAAAAATAATTCTTTGTTTACCGAAATGTACCTACTACATTATTATTTGCAAATAAAAATATATGAAGGGCTCATAAAAAAATACAAACTTTTTTCGAGGTACATCGTATATTTTTGATATAGAGTGTAGCTGAATATGATAGGAGCGATACCAATATGTATACGAAAATGGAAAATGTCAAGACTCGAAACATAAAATAACTAATTTTATATAAAGTAAAAGTGAACTCTCACTTGTTCAAAGAAATTTAATTATGTAGAATTAAAGTTATTTTACACTTGTATAATTAATAATATGAAGTTACTGTGAATAGTATTAATAAAATAAGACTCACAAAGTCCAGAGTATTATAAAAATAAGCAGAATCATGTGATTTATATTAAAATGTTCATCATTTTCTGGCCTTTAGTATTTTATTTTATTAATATTGTGTACAGTAACTTTTTAATATTAATTTAATTATAATTTTTTCCACTGCGCAGAGAGACTTCAGACTACTGCATGGAACGATCGAAAAATTAACCGTTCTAAGTATCCTATAAAATATTTAATCTTGACTTAATGAGATACTGAATAAATTCAATGTTTAAGTGTATTTTTTATTACTTGAAAAATTGTTTTTATATGAAAATTATAACTTTCATCGCGATACTAATCTATTTATATATAAGGATTCAGTAACTGACTGAAGTATGAACACACAGCCTGAACCGTTGGGTTTAGATTGAAAATGTTCACAAACGTTCTTTATACAAGTAAGTGTGAACTTTAGTTAAGTAAGGATTTTTCGATAATACATATTTAATAGTTGAGCTCTGAGAGCAAGATGTACTCGTATAATTGTTTTCACAAACAAAATTAAATATTTGTATTTAAAATTTCCAAGGATCTTACAAAATTTAACCCCAAGGGTAATAATAGGGATAAAAGGGAGTAGAATTCGAAGAGTTATTTTTTGGTCAAAAAAACTGTACTCAGGTAAAACGTTTAAACTGTTTATATCTATATATTTAAAATTTTGCACAAAAATTCATTGTACAACGTGGGCAAGTACTAAGAATTGTTTTCTAAAATTTAAATCTAAATGGGGTTACAGAAATAAAAATGGAAAAAATAGCCAAACTACTAGACAGCTTAGATACTGCAATATCTATGAATATGAAATTTGGTCAGTAATTTCTTTATGATGTAGAGAATTATTATACCTAACATGATTAAATACAACTTTCAACTTGGTGTTATATTAATAGAAAATTAAACGCCAGTTCACGCTTGATAACGAAAATATATTAAGTTGTATACATTTATGCACCTTTCTCTGGGTATAAAAATTAAAATTTATTTTTATATAAATTTCTTACAATAATAATATATGCATTAAAATGAATTACTCGTAATATCATAACCAATAAAAACTTACGTTCAATAATCAAAAGTAGAAATCAGAGTAAGCGTATTAAATTATAAAATATAAACGACAGTAATTTTTAATGTGTAAATTAAAATGATCGAGCTGTGAACGTTACTTGTATTCTTCTCTTGTAAACTTTAGAAGTCAAAAAATAAAAAGTAAAATTCTAGTTGCGTGATTGATTATTATGATAAAAAAAAAAAAAAAAAAAATGACGTGTTTAAATGCTTAAATTAATGCTATTTATGCTTAAAGTGTTGTCTAATGGAGATCGTTGAATAAACTATCAGCAGTAATCTATACAGAACCGAAAAAGGGAGATGGGTTATCACCTGGGAATTTCAGAGCTTATTATTTTACCCTCCAATATAATACTGAAAGCTTTATTTGTCTGGATTAATAAAAAAGTAAATGTTTAGAGTGAAAAAATAAAAGTATGTATAATATATGTGTATTATGTTCAAATATCCGAAAGGAATATATTATCATTCATGATGTATATAATTTACATAATTCGTACTTCAAAACTATTCCATTGTGACATGCAGTTGTCGAAACAAATAAAACTAAAAATACAAAACAATCGATATCGTATAGTCGTATCATATGAGCCACGATATTGCTACCTACATCAAATGTACTAAAGGTAGCAAAATATGTATTTGATCTGTACCATAATAAGATCGACATTTATCGGATGCGGTCTTAATTTCCAGACCTTATTCTAATTTGAAATCATCATAGCTTGCCAGAATCAAATGGACAAAAAAGAATTTCTAAGGATTTTGAGGACAAAGTTTTCATTGAAAATAAATAAATAAATGATAATGCAAAAGTTATAAACTACTGCAATATAAGAAAACAAATGCCATTCTTCTAATAGAATACAACATTATACATAGAAAGTAGTGTTCTGTAATCACATGATTGCATTATAAACCAATATTTTTGACCATCGAAATTGATACATGAAATTTTATAGCCTCAAGAACATAAAAAAATACAATTTAACATCTTTGGTTCCGTAGTGCACGATGAGTGTAGTAAAACCAAAATAAACTATACAGTTAAGTAAAGTATTAAAGCGTCACGGTACCGTTTTTCACTTAAATGTTTTTCTTTAAAAGTATACTTTAAATCTTACAGAAAAGTTTATGTTTATGTATTAGATAAAAACGGCATCGTGTACTTATACAATGTATAAATAATAAACTGATTAATTCGAGTTTGATTCAAACAATAGACAGTTCGAAATGTTCAAGTACATAATATTATTTCAAGAGATAATATAAATTATTGAAAAAATATTGCCCTTGCACGTAATGGATTAATAATATTATAATATAAACGTACCTTTATTATATCCATTTATATCTATATATTTATATTCGTATTGGAAATCATAATGGTTTACTAGATCCGGAAATTTGATAATAATAACTATTTGGAAAAAATTGTCAATGTAAATTTTAAGTTTTAACCCGTTGATAAAATATTTTCGAACAAGTAGTTTTGGATAATGGACTTAAAATATAACCATAAGCACGACGTGCAACGTACTCTGATAAACGTCTCTCGAGACTGAAAATTAAATACTAGCTATGTATAAGAACATTAAATCGGATGTTCAAAAAATACTGTAAACACGGAATAACACGAAAGCAACCACTTAATTCCTTGGAAGCAATTTGGTTTCGGCGAAAAGGACCACAGCGAATGGATGGCGGGTGGACTGCAAAAATCTCGACGTGTAGAGTAATTGATATCGTTATCCTTGATCGCCGTAAAGACACAGGCTTACTCCTTGATCCTGCGATAATGTGCAAGGCTAACGAACACGACCTGCACATTATTATATCATGGGATGGATCGGAGTGTATTAGATTGCAGTAATCTTACGGTGACCTGAACCGCAAAAGGACAACGCGATGAGAAATAAAACAACGTAGGTAAATAACCGCGTTGTTCTTAAATACTGATGACAAAATAACATGGTCCAAATACGCACTGTCATACATAGATATTTTTATTAAAAACAATAATTTGTATTAAAATTAATATTTAATATTTTTAATCTCTGGAATAAAAATTAGGAAAAACCAATAAAACGTGACTATAAAGTTAATAATTAGCTCATTAGAAGTTGTATATTATATTGAAAAAAAATTCAATTTGTTAATTTAGAAATTCCTTAATATATATATATGTATCATTGATCAATTTGGTTAAAGTAACTAAACTTATAGATCTAACTATGTATTAAATCGCTACGATATATTTTTGACGGAGAGTTGGAAATAGTCCGAAATACCCACAAACGATACCGCACCGGGAGAACGTAGTATACCTACTCGTATAATTTAGCATGCTACTATATATAGATATGGTTTTGAAATAGTCCAGTGATATATTGCCGAAGAGTGTGTCAATGGTGTGCGGGAAATGGTTTACGACGGCACAGCGTTTGTGTATTATCTACAGGGTGTATTTAGCATTATAATCTGTGTGCATTATGGGTCTTCCAGGAAAATGAGAACATTTTAAATAACTGTCAACGAAGTAAACATGTGTAAATACTATATTATTATTAATGTCAATCATTGAAAACAGAATCTATACATTATACGTATTATATAGTGTTCACAAGTCAAAAAATAATAACATAATTCCCTAAAATGAATGTCCATAAGACGGTGTCCATTCGTATGGTACGTATACGTTCCTGAAATCGAACTTTGGTGTTGTGCGTTTTTTTTTTTCTGAATATTCTACAGCGTAGATATAACGTGAAATATAGGCCCCGAATGTATATGACTATGTCTCGTTTCCCATAGCACGTGCATTATAGATACATTCTATTTGTCTGAGAACGAAATATAAATGTGTACAATAATATTGCAACAGCAGATCTCGTCTACGTCAATGATTCCGAACAGTTGCATGCGTTGTGCACATGTACACACACACACACATACACACACACACACACACACACACACACACATGCGCATATATTGTGTACGTGCGATTTGTCCGGGGGGGGGGGGCGAACGGAGGAAAAGGAAAGATATAAGGAGGAAATAACGAAAACCGTATTATTTACGGTTTCGCACACGTGAACCATTTGTTTCTGCCACGGCGGCGGGGCCCATTTACGTGATACGAGTTTAGTTGACTGAAAGGCCGTGTGCGGTGCCAACACGGTGCGTCGTTCCTGCTAAAAGGTCTTAGGTGGACGAATATCAATTTGTCAATACTTTTGGCTCGTTGTTTATAGGTCGGCTTAAGTCCGCGGGATAATACTGTAATGTGTGTCGTTTTACAGCCATCGGTCGATCGTTAAACCCGTCGTTTACCGTCCCCCCTTCCCTCCCCTTAATCGTTGTCCGCTCAATATTCGCGTGTGCTCTAATATATGTATATATATACAAATACATGTCACATGTGCACATATATTAATATAAATATTATAATATTTACAAATAAAAACGTCACGTCTTGTCTACGACAACGCGTGCAGTATTACTCATAATTTGCAGTCGGACTGCAGCAAAATTCTCCCAAGGTTGTTGCAGTTAACGCAATAATCACGGTTTTTCCTTTTTTTATTGCATCAGGCATTCATTTGTTCCCAGCCATGCTATAGTTGACAATTCGACGAAACTCTTGACGACCGGCCGGCTCGTCTTGTCTTTCATCCGCATTACGACGAACTCCTTTGCACACATCGATTGAAAAATAGTTTCTCTATCCCCCTCCTCCTAACTTCACCAGTCATTCCACTACCGTACCTTCTCGCCGTGAAAGGTTGAAATAAAATAACATACAACGACAGAACAGAAAAACGACTTGACGAGGAATAAAATAATTACAACCAACAATTAATTAACGATATTGGGTCTGAACTATGTTAAGAGAAATCCGCTATCCTGCAGTGAATATTGGATAAAACCTTTGTTTTTTTTATTTTTTTTTTTATTGTTTTTTCTTTGATATAGATTATCAATAATTCAATTTTATCATTATGGTATGTTATATGTTTCCATTGCTGAAAAAATACATGTAAAATTTACTGCAACGTATTTTTTTTTAAACTAATTTGTTACACTATTTATTTGCAAACACAATGCGTAAATGTGAATGTTATAGGTACAATACAACTCGCACGCGTTTTATTTTATTAAAAACCTACGTCTCGATTCCTCGGTCATCGTTCAAATATTTTGTTTGATGTACCACTGTTGTTTGTGTTTGGTTTGTAAGTGATTAAACTTGACTTTCATATATACAACTTTTAAATACCTAACTCAAATATTGTATAAATTAATACCTGTCCTGATTCTGACGTATCATTTTATTCATTATGAATATATAACTAAGCATATTTTTCTAAGAAATGTATTAATTTTACCAGCATACTTTAATAATATTTTATTGCATACACATAAATATTAATATTTAAAAATATTGCAGATAATATTATCATGTAGAATGTTTATATTTACATTTATTTTAATTAGCGGTAAGTTGAACAGTCGAGTTGTAAATCAATTTTATAGTACGAGTACCAAATAAAATAAATAAACTCATTTACTATTTATACTACTTTTTACATCACTTTAGATGTGCTTTAAAAACTCAGGTTTCTGTAGATTTAAATGATCGTCGTATGAAAAGTTATTTGTGGCTTCAAAACTTATTAAGGGTGCTATTATGTATTCTTCAAGTGAAAATACTATACACAATCATTTACTAATGATTTTTTTCAAACAAGTATAAAGTTACAATGAGTCAAAATGATTTACTATACCGATACAGATTCATTTAAGATAACAATATTTGCTCTCGTTCCTTTAGCCGAACGCTAGAAGACGATTGTAATTTAATTGTTTGCATTGTAAACCCATTTTTTGATTTACATTGATTCGAAATGAAATAATTACAATGCATTATTATAACGCTTTGGCGGAGCTACAAGCAATAGTGTTGGAAAAAATTTAATTTTACGTGAATATTAATATTACTTATAGTTTACTAAACCACTATAATGTAAAATGATAGATTTTTTTTCAACTTATTGCTTAAACATCTGCACGCGTGCTTGGATAACATAAACGAAACGACATGCAATATTACATAGAAAAAAAAAACCTTGATTGGACTAAGTACTATATTTCTAATTTTATTTTAAATTAGTGATTTTTCAAGCCAAAGAGAGTTGACAGTAACAGCCGGGTGGTATGAGGCTCGTGTGCAGCGTGTATTTTCTTCTGTATACTAGCAAGTCGAAATAATTTATCATCTGGTCAGTATCAATGTGACAAAATATGTATTATTTTGTCGTTTCTCCCCTCACTTGCGTATTTCATTATTAATGTCGAATGCAGTTGAAAACAACTTTGCCGAATAAAAACAGCACGATGTGAAGATATTATTTTATAAACGTAATTAAAGTGAAAATCACCATTGCACTTTTTCATTGTTATACCTCTTAACCGATTCAATTACTATATACTTACATAGGTAATATTTTATTGTATTGTATACAGTACAACACACCGAAAACATGCACAAATAGTTACATAAAGCATGTACCATAAAAGTCCATTTCAAAATAAATACAATATTTATAATGATAAACATTTTCGTTTTAAATAGGCAATTATACTGTTTAATGAAATATTCCGGAACCGAGTGAAGTGTCGGATGTCCGAATCAATGCATGCAGTAAATATACTATTATGATTGAATGCAATTTCTATAGACGAAATAATGTAAAACTAATGTTCGATAGAAACCGATGTGCTGTTGATTTTCCAATGCAATCGGACTAGTGCACCGTATGTTGTACGACTGTATACGCAACATAATTATTACAATATCTTGCATTACGTGTGTTTCATTTCTACTTCGGTAAATGCGGTGGTTCTGACACTAAACAAATACTCGAGGCGTGATATGATTGGGTAAGTGACGCTCAGTTTTATTGACATTTAATCAAATAATAGTTCTGACGGTGAGGGGTGTAGGGAAACCAACATTAACAACACGACATCGATTTGACGACGATTTCGTCTCGTACGCGTGAAAAAAGAAAATAAGAAAAAAAAAATACCCAAACAAATACAGATACAATAATATACGTTGTGCATATAGGATCGGCCGCGGATTTATATTGTGCGTATATATACGTATATACTATATATATATATATATAGTACAATACAACTACGGCTAACGTATAAATCATAATAATATAGTATTGTGCACGTGTACGGAGAATATCGATTTTGTTTCCCCTCTTGTTTGAACTGGGTACACAACGCACATAATAATAATAATACATACGAGTAGGTATACGTGCACCTGGGTTATAGGGAATAATCATGGAAAAGAATAAAACCCATCATACTGTTTCCGGGGTGAGGAGGAGGGGAAATAATAATGATAGTAATAATAATAATAATAATAACATTGTTTGCATACTCGCCGTACGCCATTCACACGTGTCGTTTATAGGTACACATGCCTATACGTTATAATAATTAATATATGCGCGTATACGTTTCGCACCGATATTGTTTCGTCGGCAGTTACGATAAAACAGTTACACCCGCGTGTAAATCTGTGGCATCACAACTTGCGGATATGATTGACAGTCACCCTCGTCGGCATAGCGATCAAACGGTTTTTGGACTGGATAAACGGTCGGTCTCTCGCGTTGCCCTACGACATTTCCACGCGTGGGAGGACGAAGGTAAAAAATAGCTCGTGTTACCATATCCGGGTTCAGTCGTTCAGGTTCGCTATTGTTTTGGCCGAAAAGGTTACGTTTAGAAAAATAATGTAACATTTGAACGTTTGTCGCTCGGGCGCGGCCTAGAAATACGATCTAAGGGCACGTTTTGTGAAATCGCTGCTAACCCAACCACGATTTTCCACCATCTTTCTCTCTTGGTCAACAACGACCTTCTCTTCGTTTGTCTTTCTTCTTTAGCATCTAGCACTATGTTATTATATTATCTCCTTATCATCTGCAACTATACTTTCAAACTTTCCTGCTGTTTGTTCCTAGACAATACATCCGTTGTTACACAGGTCCGGCTTTTATGTTTTAATCTCAAATATATTATAATCGTCTGTGATTTATATGCGTATGTATTCACTCCTATTTCCCGATTCATCTTATATAACCTCTTTTTACTGATTTTTTCTCAAATTCCTCTATAAACTATTAGTATGTACAATTATTTTATATACTTGTAGTAGTATATATTGTGTAGATTGTAGGTATTAAATGTGTCATAATGTTTCTAGAAATTAAAGATATCGACAAAACCAAAACCGTGAACCAAACACAACCAAAGTGCTTTCGTTTGACATTGATAATGTATAAGCTTTCTCCACCCATCTGTAGCGGTGTTTCTCGTATTTCAGTACGTATGAATTGTCGGGGTTCCAGGTCAATAGTTTAGTTTGATAAGTTTGATTGCATAACGATGGTTTACGTATTGCTGATTTTAAAACAAATAAACGCGTATACCATCCTTTTTTCATACCACAAAGCGCGTTGGAATAATTTTATTATTTCGTGCGCCGAGAACAATATTATTAAAACGTTATCTAATATCGTCCAGAGCGCATTTCCGTCTCGTGTATAAATCGAGATAACGATCGCTATAAAATATTACAACACTTCCGTCACTGGGTGGGTGTATGATTGGTGGACGACATAATTTTTCAAAAAACGTTTTCTCGCCCACCGTTTTTGTGTACACGTGACATATTCACTATGAGAGTCACGTATACCCGTCACCTCGACTACGTCAAATGCAATTTTACCTGAACTCTCGTGTAGAGTGTGGTGTATAGTACACCCGTGAAACATATGGTACGTAGCGTTACTGCAACAACTAATATTAACATATTATATAATTTTACGCATAATGTAACTGTTTGTACTGACCATCAGACACACCCGCGACGCGAACGCGCCATCAAATCATTATAATATACGTATATATATATAAATACACTGTACACCGCTGTACGCCTCGTGATGTATTATTATTATTACCAAAGTGGACCTGAGTAATTAAGGATGGCGTCAGTTTGTGCATACATTATATTATAATATTATAATTTTGCAACGCGTAGTCCAAAACACGCGCGACACTCGCAGAACCACCATACGCCAGTTCACATATTACTATTATTATTATTATTATTATTATTATTATTATTATTATTATTATTATTATTATTATTATTATAATTATTATTATTATTATTATTATTAAAAACAGCAGGCCACAGGTAGAACTTACAGCGGTACGACTTGCATTAGGGCCCGCAAAAGGTCAATACCGGGAAAACAGCTTCGTCGACGGTGACGGTCAACTGCAAACCTTCGAAGCACCACCACTATACTATACGGTTTTCAGTGCTGCGCATTATATACACCACCCGGAATCCACGTTACGTGTAGCCGCCGTTATCGTGGCTCGTTAGGCATTATATAATATATACTCGACGGTTGTCTTATATTATTATGATAACCCTTTTTACTCTGCAAGCACACCGTAACCCAAACCTTTTCCACCGAAAAAAAACCGTTTGGCCGGCGCCACTTTCACTATACTACGTACTTACCAACCTGATTTCTGTAATATTATAATATAATATAATATGTACACGTTCTATACACCTCATATAATTTTATCATTTTATCAACCATTATTAATTATGAATTATTCAAAATATCAAATAATCAATTATTTCAATTATTAGAAGAATAAGGAATTCAATAATTATTTCATTTTTTCCGAATATTTCCGAAAATGTTGCTTTATCAAAATACCAAGTTCGTTCCATTATTGGTCGAGAGTAAAACATTTTTTCAAATTATTTTCTAATACCTTTAGTACAACTTTACTTGTATTTTATAATAATAGATAAAACTTCATAAAACATTAAATTTAAATAATTCCTCCTGATCTGTGCATTTGTCGCAATTATCACTTGTATACATTTGTGCTGGTACGCGCACTGAAAGAAAAAACACCATTACTTCTATTTTTATTTTGTATGACATTTTTGTTCTACTTATCAATTCTGTATTAATTCTTTGAAAATAATATATTCAGGATAAGTAGACGAGGAATAAGAGAAATAACAATGAATGATTTAAGAATAAAAAATAATTTTTCAATATTAAAAATTAATTAAAAGATATCTTTCTATTAGTGTATTGAATTGTATTTTTATTGTTTCTAAGAATATTTAAATTCGCACCCTAATTATTATATACATGTTCTGTTGTTAATGTATAGGTAATAACTGAATATACAATATTTGTAATATTTCGCCGCACAGCTGCTATTGGTTCGGAACAAAAGCAAATGTTTGACGACGTTTCTCCTCCCGCGTGCAAGCAAAACCCCAAGTGAATTCAAACTTTTCCCGCTATTGCGCAACACCCTCTCTCATTCGCACACACACATCTATCCAAACACACACACACACACACACACAGAAATACCTACACCCTTTCCTTTATCTTGATATCGTCAATTCAAACACGGTGTATTATATAGCACTTTCGAATTCCAAGACGCAAATTATTTTTATCAAATATAAAATATCATACAAAAAAAATATTAATATTATTTTTCTTTGTAAAATGTTACTATTATTTCGCATACAAATGTATAGTCGAAAAGGTGCAACGAAATGTCAAAAGTTGTAGACATGTTAAAGTAGGACATTTTTTTAAATTTTTCTTTGTTCTTGGCTGTAGCCTGAAGAGCTGAAGCCTGAAGTGTATATTGCGTAAATTCTATACCCCATGAAATGTGGTGAATGTGTTATGATGGTAATATTGTCTATATTATGTCCATAATTTAATGGAAAATTAAATTAGGGATTAATTACAAAAACAGTTTTATTAATTTTATACATTATGTTTCAAATTTTTAATTATTTAAAATTTAATGTATTAAGTATATATATATATATATATATATATAACTAATAAAGAAAAACAAAAAATAAATTAGTTTATATAATAAACATTATTTTGTTTACTCAAAGGTAATAATTTGTAGGAATGTCAACACATTTTTTAGTAAATAATTTCCCATGAATTAAATTAGAATTAGTTAGATTTCCACAAAAGTTACTTAAGTAAGTACTGCAAATTACAATCATTTTAAAACCTACTGTAAATATCAATTAACTTCGAATAGTATAGTGGAGGTACTCAAATTTTGCTGTGTCTGATATCGATCAAAATTTAATAACAATCTTAATAAAACAGTGGTTTTGAACAATTCTGACATGACTAAGGTTAAAAAAAAATATCAAGGTACATCGAAATTAATTTTAACTTGTACATCAATTTAATATATTAATTATTAATGTTGAATAATGAGTATTATAATTTTTCGATTAAGTATATTTTTTTCCCATTTTCATGATTTAACTGGTTTATAAATAAGTATACATGCATACAGTGTAACATAATATAACACTTATAATAGTATTACCTAACTTAATTTATTTTAATACAAATTTGGCACTACTTATAATATGAGAGTACGCAATGTAGTTAGAAAATATTTTTAATTAAATAAAATTGGACTCGTGGCGCTTGTATGAAGCAAACGTATTAGTAAATAACTTGTTTTTAAACTTGTGTATCATAAAAAAACACGCAACCCATCGAAAAATACCATACATTAACATAATAATAATCTTTCTTATTATTATTATTTTTTTTTTTTTCATCTCTGATAGACATTATCACATTATCGAAATGTCATTACGAAGGTGTGGTATTATAATAATAACAACAATGGATATGAAGAGAAGATAAATGTTCACAAAAAAAAAAAAAAGTTTAGATACGATGGTAATATTTTACGTTAATGATTTCACACATTCGCTGAGGATTATTACATTATTATAAATCATATTTAAGAACAATCCATAAAACAGAAATGTGTGTTGAGCGATCAACTCCTGCTGATATTTTTATTAATACCATTGTTCAAACGATTGCAACACTGAACTTTATGATATTAAACCATATAAACTCAATATAAATTATGTTAATGATTAAAAATAGTCAAAACGTATCCGAACTTTGGATATATTCGATTAGTACATGACTCGAAGTAGATACGCCTTTAGGAGAGAGACGAACGGTGTACGTGTAATAATGATATTATGCTGGGCGTGAATAAAAAAGTTGCACTTGCCCACTTTCGACTTGCGTGTCAACAGGTCAGTGTACAATTAACAAATTACTATTCGGGTTTTATAATAAGTATAATTAAAGTATATTGAATTCGATTGTTTGACGAGTATAACGTACCTAGTTTATTAGTACGCATATGCAACTGTAAAAACGTTTATAAAAATAAAATTAGAATAATAGTTTTTTTTCATCTACTATTATAAAAATAATTTAGATAATATACACGTGTACATCTTAACATTGAATATTATATTCATTAAACGAATCAACAACCGTGCGTATGGCGATAAGTATCCGCTTTATGACGCACGACGCTCAAACGAATATTTATAATCTAAAATGTAACATTATTCTTATAACTACCGGTGAAAACCACATACGGGTGTTTAAACTTATCTTACTTCTACGTAAATTCGGGCTTGTTCAAATAGCAAAATATATAAGGTTCGTGTAGTACATATAATATACATTATTCGATTTAATATATAAATAATGTTGTTTTTATTAGTAACAAATTTGTTGAAGTATAAATTAAATTCGAAAGTATATTGTAAATCGCATTATGTTAAATTTTATATGTGGCTAATTTTCTTAGGTTGGTTTCGGTTTAAAGACAAAGAAAACGATTTTTTGCCATTTGAATTATTTATTCTCTAGATATTTATAGTTTATTTATCAAAAAAAAAAAAAAAAACATTTTACCAAAATTAAATATTAAAAGACGAGTTTAAAAATAATAATTTATTAACACCTGTAGACACGATAAAGTTTACGTAACAGTAATATAACACTCAAAGGAAAAATAACTTATTCATTGCCAATTTTCGTTTCCGAAAAATACTTTTTAAGGCAATACATAATTTTTCATGAACTGCCGTACCGCTATAAATTGAAAATCAATACTTTTTGTTTTTGCATTGATTATAGTAAGTTCTGGCTAACAATTTTTCTATTGGAATGATGTTTTTTAATACAAAATATTATAATTCATTTTTCGGTACTTGTTGATTGGGTTTTTTCATATATTTACTAGTATGAATGGATTTATTGCATTCATGTTGGCATAATGTTGAATATTTTCGAGATCAAAATATAATGCTCAGTTATCTTATATTAGTAGAAAGTATATATTTTTGTGTTAAATTTTACAGCTTTTGTTCATAACTTGAAAATTTTTTAACAACAATTTTTATTAAAATTTTAGTATTTATTCGATTTTTAACCCACGATTTAAGGCTATCTTTAAGATAATTCATATTACACTCCTTGTTTTTTATTAGACAATTTTTTCGATTAAACAATCTAAATTATGTGCATTTGTTTATTTTCTGTACTCAAAAATTATATCAGTATTTATCATTTGTGCCCTAAAATGTACAATAAACTTCCCTTTTATTTTAAAATGGCGTAGAAGTATAAACTATCAGTCTCAAAGAAGTTTAACTTTGCATAATACGAACTGCATAAACACGATGCTATGATGAATTATTATTCATAAAATAAAACGTTTTCATTATTATTAACCTATTGATTACAATTTATTAACTCTCATTTATGATTGCCTTAATTTAATGTATTAAATTGTTGTTGCCCCCTATAAGGTCTAAATACACAAACGTGGCCCACAATTTAAAAATAGGACACTATATAGAGGACAAAAAATAAAAATAAATACCAAGTCCATCTGCATGACATATTGGAAATTATATACTCCAAAACTATACGTATACTTTTCTTGGCGTTCACACCCACGATATGTATCTCATGCATAATTAATAGTATCGTAGAATCATAGTATGATATTATTCCGTCCCAAAACAGACTTCTATCCGATTTTGCTACGGAATAGTACCTAACAACAATAAGTTTTGCACCCTGTTTTTTAGTCATTTGTCGTGTGTTCACGGGGTAAAAAGGTACAAACATTGTCTACGTCCGTATCGGGGCTCTATGAAAAAAGATAAAACGTCATGATTTAAATCATATAATAATGAAATTACGGTAATATTATCGTGTGCATACAGAATAAGTACAGCCACGGCATTCGATTTAAATAATATCGCTCGTGTACATTGTCAGTGATTACGGTACGTGTATTGCGAACAGTTATCGTCAAATGTTTCACGAACAAAACATTTAAAACCATATTATTATTATTATTATCAGCGGGTATTAATGTTAGATTATGTACTACGAACTTAAACGTGGGTGTGTTATAATAATAATTTATACGCAAGGTTCGTATGGTACAAGATACTGAAAAGTTCTAAACAATAGGACGCACACATTCGTCCTCGATGGAGATAACTAACAATCATATTATATTACCTATATAGAATAGGAATTTTTAAGTAAAAACACCGAAATCCTTCTACTCCGTATAACACGCACTATAATAGCAAGTACCTATATATAATATTACTATATACGTAGTCGGCTCGCGTCATTTCTCTTTACGTAAATAGCAGTGATCGTTTACGTCTTAATTTATGGACATGAACTCTCGGCCGAAAGTGCGCATAACCCCGATCGTGCAAAGTATTTATACACCAGTACTATCGTGAACATGTTAAACGAGTATGTTTTCAAACATAATGATTCACATACCGTTTTGCAATTACTATTTTTCAAATATTATGTTTTATTATTTTTTTTTTAATTTTTTTTTATTAATAACCTATATATATATATATATTATTAATTAGAGTCCACCGTGAATTGAGTAGAACACTGTCACGTCTTTGGGGAGAGGTTCATCGAAATTTAATATGCATTATTGCGTTTGCCAACGGTCCTATCGGTAATCTATTTGAATTGTTCGAGTAAACCATGCAACTTTCTTCCGTACATATACATTCTATACGTTCGGTTCACTGTTGTACTCGCATAATATATTAACACAATGCATCAATACGCAATACGCTTCTACACAGGTATTCAATCGAATATGTCAACAACTGCACGATCGATAAACTAAACGATTGCGCCTCCTGCGTTCAGGATCAAAACATCAATAGTATTGTAAAATGTTCTTAATCCCATCAGGATACAACAGGATAGTATGTATAATGTTTGTTTAAACAAGGACAATCCCATGGAATCTAACTATATAGAATTTAACGTGCTTCAATATACATTTCTCAATAACACAAAAACAAACATTGCTACCGGTTACTTATATATATAAAAATCTATTTTGTTAATATTTTCAATAGAATTATTAGCCCAGTACAAAAAAAAGATAATTTAACATTAAAGCGACTTACGCATAAATAAATTAGGGTTTGGTCAAAAGTTCAATTAAGTTTAATTATTTGTGTCATGTAAAAAAAAATATATATAAAACAATTGTATATATCAATTTATAATTTACTATATTAAATAATTGAATATTATCAATGGACAAAAATCATAATGTTATTTAGTTGCATATGATGTGTACTACATGTTGTGTTACACCACCACAAGCTCAGTGTAATAGTGTAGGTAATTTTTAATATTTATTTAATTTTTTGTATATAATATAATGTCATTCTAATTATAATAATAATCATTCATTGATCAGAAAATTTGTACGATGACAGAATAAATTATTTGGAAACGATTTATTTTCAAAGAAACGCGATTTAGTTATATAAATATTTTTAAGCTTAGAAATACTTTTAGATATTGAATTATATATATTAATAATTTTACATGTATGGGTGAGTTTATATTTTTTAAAAAACGATTTTGTTTGATGATGCTAGTCTTTTTTATAATTGAAAATTACTTTGTAATATTAAATTTCAAATATCAGAATTAATAAAGTCGTTTGCGAAGAAATTCATTATTCACAACCGTAATCGAATTCAAGTTCTAAATGTTCTGTATACAGTTTACAAAAGTTTAAATGGTATAGTATTATGCTAATTATTTTTGGATTCAGCTTTAATTTAAATTGTTGTCAGTAGCACACCGTGATACTAATACGTAATTAATTATAAATAATCAAATATTGTCAAGAAAAAATGATTAATAAGCTCGATTAGCAGAAAGGTATTTAATTTTAATTTCAAATATACGTTTATATACATTCTTAATACATTTTTGAGAAATAAAACCATAAATATACTAAACAAAAAATAATATGAATCTTATCAAATCACTAGTAACATTAATTGAACATATTACTGATTAAATAATATATTATACTGTATACTATAAGACGTCTATAATGTACGTAATCATATTAAAAAGACAATATTTTTATCAAATATAAAAGTAAGATTAAAAGTATAGTTTTGAAAATGTGTTCAAATGATTAACTAATATGAATAGGTAAGAACAATTTTTTGAAGAACGGACAAAGGGCTTATGAGTTTTTGAGAAAATTGATTGGTGTTTTAAAATACAATGTTAATTTCTACCTTCTTCTGAAAAAAGGGATGAAGATCAATAAAACCAAACACGAACCGCCAGTGGAATGCGAAATATTTGGAGAATGAATAGGAGTCTAAGGATATATGAGCATTCTCCGAGGTATAATAAAACACAAAAAGAAATAACGAATGTTACCAAACAATACGCATAAATAAAAAGAAACGGACGCGGACTGGCTCTGCTGTACAGTAAGGGATAGATTGGACCTCGTTTATAGGATAGGTCATTAAAATAGTTGTATTAAATCTGAATGTAATGCTAGGTATCATTTTATACGAAAAACTGAACGGAGATGATTTGTTAGTTTAGAAAAGGTATATTATATAATAATAGATTATGTTATATATTTTAAATTTTAATATAACGTCAATATATTTTGCTTTCAAACGCATACAAAAAATAATTGTGCCTATAAATTTAATAATTTTTAATGAAAATAAGAATAACTTCTATGAAATTTTCTATTAAATTTTCAAGAAATTTGGCCTGGCAAAATTTTTATCATCGACAATTATAAAAAAAAAAAATCAATTATATCAAATGCCTATAAATAGCTTAAGAATTAGTAAAATATTTTGGAAGGAAAAACTAATTAAAGAAAATTCCAATCTAAGCAACTTAGTAAAAGGTTCAAGTTTTTACGTCTTAATATTTTTGAATAATAACAAATATTTAAGTTCATATAATAATAATTCAATATTTTATGCATTTTCGTAAAAACTTAAATTTTCATAACTCTTTTTTCTGAAAGTCTATTATACATTTTTTTTAGTTATTTAAAAAAAATATATGTATAACCTTGTGTTAAAATTTAAAACCTAAAGTATAAAATAACAAAAACCTTATGAATTTTTAACTATTAAATAATTTGCAAATCATCGAGATTTAGACATATTTCATTAAAAGTTAAACTTTATAACAAAATTTTTTCTCAAACGATATTTAAATTTTTTTTAATTGCAATAAGTACAACTTATAATAAATCATGCATTAAATTTTCAAAATCTTTTAGAAAATCAAATTTTTTTATTTATATTTCAAAAAAAGTACTTAGAATATTTGCTATATAAAGAAATCAAAGTTTTTTTACTGATCCAAAACGTATTGTCAGACACAAAAAATAAAAACGTCATTATAAAATCAATACATTCATCATTCCGTTCAGAATCGAAAAGTATGTTTTCGTGAATAATATTAGGCCAGAATTATAATAATAATAATAAATCTACTAAAGATTATATTAAAAAGAATATTTAATATATCACAATATTCTAATAATTATCTTCTTAATTTATAATCGAGTCTACCATAATACAAAATGTATATAGTTCAATGGGATTAATCGATAAATTATAAAATTTGTTCATTCATGATTTAAATAGAATAAAAATTTAGTACTTTTTAATAATACTGCGCTAATTATTGAATATTTATGGTTCTCCGATGGGTGACTACGAAGATAACTTCACGGAAACCAATAAAAAATTACTTGATTTAAATTGTTTCATTGTAATTTGTAATGTATTGCACTGAAATAATACAATTAATGCATGAAACTTTTGATATAGTAATATATTCCTATAGCCAAACTTATAAATATATTTTATTAGTGTTGTAAATCTAAACAATACAATATTCTAAAATTCCATTGTTTAAATTACTCCCATAGCGCTGTTACAATAATAATTATTGTCATATGTAACATATAAACGTATGCTCTAAGTTTCATAAACAAAACAAAGATTGCGTTTAATGTTTAAAAATTGTTGGTTTATTTTTTCTGAATAAACTGGTTGGATACTTTTCATTATTTTTCTTTTTTTTCCCCTAAACACAATATACTACAGGACAGTTATTTACAGTTATTTTTTTAGATTAAAAATATTTTACGCGGGAAATAGAGCATGTATTTAATAAAAAAATAAAGCATAAATAAAGAAATATTCAAAAAGGGTTCAATGTGCAAATAAAATAACGTAAAACATTTTTTTTCCATATGGATCTATATAATTACGCAGCCTCAATTTAAACAACATTTGTAAACGAATTTGATTCCTATAGCACGCAAATCAAGAAGTCGTTGTAATGAATAAATGATGGTTAACTGATTAAACAACATTTGAAAATTAAACTGATGAAATATTTGAATAATTCAATTTATCCATTATCGCGTTAATGTCATCAAATATTTTACACGCCAACACTTTTATACTTTGGCCATAATATTAACACTGTTATTGGGTTAAACACAGACACTGAGGTATGCATTCTACTTAAAACCTCTCGAAAAGTACATAATAGATGCATTATTATAATGTCGATGAATACGTTAAAAATAATAATAATTTTAGAACACAGACATACTCGGCATATTTCAGTCCTCTGAATTTCATAGCGTGCAATTACTTGTTAAAATATTACAATAATATTACAAAAAGTATAATTTTATAGATTATTGTTTTAAAATTATACTTAAAAGTTAATAAACACATAAGTATATGTTATATTAATAAAAAAAACGATCCTATGAATTTAAAATGTTTATAAAAAAAAAAAAAACATTTTAATAGTTCTTTAGTTCGTAGTTCTTAACAATTAATGATTCAATAGTTATTGTTTCTTAACTTAGAATTTACTAATACTCAGATATTTATAAACAGTAACTTATGTTTGATTCGAGTTATATATATTTAATAATTAATATAAAATATAATATTAAACCATTTAAAAATTGGTCTTGGACCTATTTACGTATTATGATTCACACGTAAAATGGAGTACATAGTTTTATATCATAAACTATAAAATGTTTATATTTTAATTTTATAAACTAATTTATTAAAATCCAAAATATTTAAAGTCAAAACATTAATGTAGGTACCAATATCGAATTATTATTGAACTTAATATATAATAATTAAATATTTATTAAGGAATTTCAAATTTTCTTTTTTCTTTTAGTCACGTAAAATTACATCAAAAGTTTATTAATGTTATAAGATAGTCGTGAAAAATTTTCGAAAAGCAAAATGTTTAAACTATAAATCAATAAACATGTGACAATAAAATCCTTATTATAAAATTATTCTACATTCATGTGGTTAATATTAAAGTATACAATTTCGTGTTTCCCATTACAGTTGTGTATTACTTTTGCCTATACATTACGCCGTCGTGGTACTTATTAAAAATAAGAATATTGTTGAAAACGGAAAACGGTACAGAGCAAGTTCGGAAAAACCAACTAAACTCGTTTTTATTGCAACATGAATTGTATATAGTGTCATGGCTTGTTTCGTCTATGGGAATATTAATTTTTTCTGTGATTTTTTTTTTTTCAGAGTAATAGTATATCAGGTGACCAATACTATATTATAAATGTATATTGTGATTTTCATCCCTTAGCCTCTTAAGTATAAAATATTTTTACTAAATACATTTGCGTCTCGTAAAATATTTTGTCGGGGATAAAATTAGATCCATGTATTACGTTAAAGTTTCAATATTTTATCAGTGTTTTTAAAAACTATTTTTTAAGGGTGACGTTTAAATTAACGTTTAAATAATCTAGTATTTGAAAAATATATGAATAATAATATTAAAATTATAAGCTATAAAATATTTTAATTATTTACTTTATTTAATACTTGCACAGAGTACAGCACAATTTTTCACGTAACAATTCAAGCTGAAATATCTTAACAGCTGGGAATCTATCGAAATTAAATATTGTTACTTGGTGTTTTCGAAATACCTAAAATAAAAATTATTATGCAACTTTAACACGCGTAATATTGTAACAACGTTTAAAATCTCAAATTCGAATTTTTTTAATTTTTTTTTTATTATAGTAAAGAAAGTTAAAAGGAATAATAAAAACTCAGATATCATAATATTTCATCGTAGTAAAATTTTAATTTTTAAAGTTTAAATTCTTGAAAAAAAAATGTTAATTTTACGTAGTTTTAAAACAATCATATTAAAGTATATTTTATTAGAATTAAAATAAATATAATTTACCTATTACTCCTAGTCATACTTTTAAAATATTAATATATTAACTGAAAATATTATTTTTCATTTCTAAAATCATTGTTTCATGAATTCTTAGAGAATTTATTATGTTAAATATAATATATTGTATTACATTAATTTACATTAAAAATACATATTATAGGTTAATTTTACTATTTTTTTTTTTTTTTATTAAGATTAAAATTTCAAATCACAAGATATTAGCTTTTTGTATGGTAAATGAACCGACCCACGAGAAGTTACATAGTGTGACAGAATTTGTACAATACTAGTGTTTTTTTTATATAGAACATCAAGATATATTTAGATAGTTAAAAGTGTTTATCTAAATTAATTGGCATGAAAATTTTTAAAATTTTGACAATGTTGCGTCGTTTGAGAGCTTTATCTGTCACTATTCGATTTTTGAGAAGGTGACGTTTTTGGTGTAGTCAATGATGTGTTTTATTCTCATAGGAGTACGGTATATGCCACATCATTTAATTATTTTTTACAACATAAATTATTGTTCTCTTTTTTTTCTTGGAAAATTATATTTCTTTAAAAAAAATTTTTTTATTCCTAATAATTAGAAAAAATGTCACTTCTCTTTAATTATTTTATTTTTTTATAAAATCAATTATAATTGCCTTTGAATTAAGTATTGCAATACTTTTCTTTCTTATGGCTACGTAATATGGTAGTTTTAACTTTCTTCATCGTAAATTATATTTCTCAAAATTTTAATTCTGATTTTAAAAAGCAATGTTGTATGCATGTCAAAAATGTACTATCACACCGAGTTAATACTGCAAAAATACAACTTGAAAGTATAATTTTTGAGTGATATATTAACGAAATAAGTCTGTAATATTGATAAAAAATGAATTAGGTATACTGTATGTTATTTGTTTTAATCACGAGGAAAGATTATGATGGGAAAATCGGTACATATTTTCTCCGTAGGTTTTATCATGTTTATTAGACGTAGAATGTATTACTAAATATATTTATATAATACATTTGTGTGTGTGTGTGTGTGTGTGTGTGTGTGTGTGTGTGTGTGTGCATGTTACACTGGAAGTGTTTTATTGAACGTGTATGTAAATATTAAATTTAACGATGCAGCTCACTTGGATATTAATTAAAAATAAATTGATCATCATTTCTAATAAATGTTTGCTGCTAATATAATCATGCACAACTGTAGAATTAATACCGAGTGAGTATAACAATAATGAATTTAGATTTGCCTGCTTTGTCCTCTTGTAATGTAAGGTATAACACGATGGTTGCCATCCAAACAAGTATTAGCCATACTTTAATTAAATATAAGTCAATTACTTGAGTAAGTAGATATAATAGATAACAGAAACAAAACAAAAAATATTATAGTTGGTGCATTGCCGTAACTTTTATATGTATGGTAAAATAAATTTAAATATAAAATGATCGATAATTTACTAGAAATTAAAAAAAAAAAAGGTATTTGTTAGAAAAATTGTCTTATCTTTTTCTTTACTTTTTCTTTACTATTGTGAATTATTGATTATGAAACATAATTTAATATAATTTAATATTAAATATTTTAACAAAAGTAACCGATTTATAATCAAAAGAATAATATGTAAATAATAGGATGCGTATTTTGTTTTAGTTACGGTTCTACGATCTTGTTTTTTTTTTTTTTTTTCATCTAAATTTTGCTGATGTTATTTTTAATGTTTCTCTTTGATGTCTGTAAATTGCATACGTCCATTAAGCTACTCGTTTTGGTAGCAGGGAAAGTCTCGTTTACCGTATTTTTCTTCATTTACGTTCTATGACAATACATGGTTCAATGCCGATTAGCAATGAATCGAATTTAACGAAACAAAAACTCAATCTAATCAACGAAAAAGTCAGTAAAATATTATATTTATTTATCTTAACATACAATCATACCTTACATATTTATATGTTTATAATAATATTATCTACGTAAAAATCTAAGTAAAAATCATATAAATTGTTAATTATTTTTATAATGAATTGGAAAAATATTATTTTCTTTTGAAATGAAAATTTGATAAATAGAGTAAAAGACTTGAGAAATAAGAGACGACTTTTGAAGTTAATTTAGTTAAAACTTTTCGTGACGTTTATTTCAACAGAACGTTCTTTATTTTTGACCACATAATATACGTTTTAAAGTTTTACTGGAGCAGTATTATCTTAATTATTCTTATTAAACATTTTAAAAAGTCTATTCCGTGAGTATTGTTTAATAGTTATTTATTGTATATTATATATACAAAAATTACCTTAAAATTAATATTTATACTTTTACTGGTGTTCAAAAATAGAATCAAATTTTTTAGTTGGCTCAATATATATTTATGTATGATAAAACTGAATATACACAAAGTAGGATACTAACTTTTTTAAATTAATTGAACACTATATAATATCTATACATTGGCAATGGTATATCGTATTCATTGCAGCGGATTTTATTTGATTCGATTTGATTTTTTTGTAAATAAATATTTATATATGTATATATATATAGATAGATATATAGTCTAATTACCTATATTAACGTTTAATATCATATTTTTAACATTACATGTATGTCTAGAATGACATTTTTGATTCGAACAAGTGGTGTAAACAACAATCACCGATAACTATTTCCAGTGCATAGTTTATGCAAAAAACAAAAATTTCTTCGACTATATAATAGTTTCTTTACGTCAATATACTAGGGATGGTATTGTTTGTGGGTCATTATTTGATTATAGTAATCACGCATGTGGACGCAGTCGATGATGCTATATCATGATGAATACGTTTTGCGTACTGTATCGCCTTGCAGATTTCGGAGGAGAACACTATACTGCACCGACTAATGGCAGTTATTACCGCAGTAAAAGCACTAAACAAATCTCAAAGTGCTTTATGCTACGATGATAATAATAATAATAATATGACATACCATGACAGCACGATAATGCTAGCCATCGTTCAAAAAGCAAATACCATAGAGCAGCTGACGCCGTTCTTAATATAACCGTAATAAAACATTTAACGGTGACGATAGGAACAAACGTTATACATAGCAATAGTATAGTAGTAGACGTAGTTAGTAGTAATAGTGTTTTGGTAAATAGAACTATAGCGCGACTAAAACAGTAGTAGAAATAGAGGTCATACAAGTGATATGGATATATAGAAAGTCTTTCGTTGTAGTAATCAAGACAGATTTAATGCATTATCTGCAAGTACATGAATTGAATGTTAACACATTTTAACATTAACTATGCACATAACATCGCTTTTTGAAATCATAATGCTTCCTACTTCTAAATTTAGTGACATCTGTATGTTACCTATGTAACTGGGGGTGATGAGTAATTATCGTTTGACGTTTGCATTTCAGACCAAAATATGTATGATTACTTAATGAAAATGGAGTATATAAATAATTAATATATGTATAATTGTACATAGACAAGTACGTAATTTATACTGTGAGAGTTAAGGCCGTTGAGCTATAATTTAGCCTGGGCACATTTTTAGAAGTCCATCACCACTGACTAAATCAATATCAATTTATCATCTAATAAATGCAAAATTCCAATATAAAATGTATTACTTCTTTTACAATTTTAAATCAATACACTTTATTTTTCACTTAGGTATTATATATCAATTTTTACTTTATAATATACACGAGAAGTAAAAAAAAAAAAAGAAAAAAAGATGAACACAGGATACGCCATAATATATGGCAGATGCATTACAACCATGGTATAGTGGTATAATCTAAAAAAATAGCATTATTTGTAGTAGTTTTAGTGGTAGTAGCATAGAACTAGTAGTAAAGACAGAATAAGATGAAAAAGAAATTCTCCGCCGGATCCTTCATAATTTAATACGCAAATACAGTCCCCGAGCGTACATCTTATTATATGTCGTCTGCCTGCCTACAATTCTCGGTACGTGGAATAACTGATCCGCGTGTACTTTAGTCTCCCCGGAGAGATATTACACCTAATATATTTACTGCGTTATGCGCATAAATAGATGTATCACCTCGTTCGTAGCCGTTTCTAATGCGTCGTGAAAATCATCCGTTTTATTGTAACCCATGGGTGCCCGTACGTATATTCAACGTCGACAACATCATCATAATAACAATTATACACATCATCGATAAAAACCTGGTCTTATAACACCTGGGGTGTTATACGATTATTATTATTTTTATTATTATTATTATTCGTTTGCCGTAGACCGATTTCTTCGGACCATCCAACTCCGAATCATTATATACGATGTATATCGTACACCACCCACCGCTGATACTCATATTGCACTCCATATGATCTCGCGTTCCTGAAAACACGCGCATAGCCTGCTGTCATAATCAAACTCACCACGTATTCCATACCATATATATACCGCACCCGAACCGGGTCACGAGTACAAAAATTTATCCCGAAACTGTGCGTAGGCGTAATAATATTATGCGTACTATATATACGGTTCGCAATGAAATCCATTACACACCATTCGAGGAGCGATTGGTCGACGGGTCATTGGTAATAGTTTAATAATAAATTACTCTCTATATACGTCATCGATGGTATTCGATGGTTATGTAAGCTCTCCGAAGGCCACGTGAAAACTTTCAATCGTATCGCGTGCGTATGAACACGATAAAGTTTGATAAACCCAAAACGTTCGGTTAATAACCACCGATTTGCACCCACGCACGTCTGTATATGTCTATGTTTGTGTGTATGTGTGTGTGTATGTGTGTGTGTGTGTGTGCGTGTGTCTGTGTCTGTGTGTGTATACTTATAATCACTTACAGATACTCGCTGCAGTATAAATAACGAAAACGCGCACAATCACATCCCGCCCACTATTACTATAGACTCGCCACATATTATTATTATGTCTGATGCGTGCGAGAAATTATTCGCATTGTATTTATACATTGTGTTACATTGTGTATACGCATTGTGTTATATTTTACCGGAGGACTTAATTCATGCGCAATACGGCTGTATAGATTGGACCGAACTGACACAGAAGACGATAAGACACATTCTGAAGACAATTCCAAGTACAATTTTCGCGTTAAGGCCCGTAAAAAAATTGATGCTTATATATTTTGACTGCACGACTATGATATTGTACAGATCGGTTAAGATAGCGAGGTACGTACACTACGAACTAATACATATCGTTCCTCTCCGGAGCTGGATACGCACGTTTCAACGGAACACAAACGATATCTAGTTATCGTTACACCTAGTTTACATTAACATATAATATTATACCATGCAGGAGTCGACGAAGAGAAGTGCTTAGAACGAAATGCAACGCGAAGGATTTGAATCTCATATTCTATCTTACGTGTAAAGCCGCAAAGGGTGTTATATTATGTCCTGAACGTAGTAGCGCACAAACAAAAAAACCGTGAAACCGGATTGGTTAGCGAATTGGATTTAGGTATAACCATTTGTGATAACAGTATACAATATATATATATATATATATATATATATATATATATATACCGTATTACGATGTCGTTTGCACTCGAAGCGAAGGCACTGACAAATATTATTCAGAAAATGCAAAGTAGACGTAACCCCCTCTCCTTCACCACGAAACAGCAGAGTCGGTTGGGATTACGTCAACATAATGTTGTTATTACAGCGTGCGTATAATATTATGATATTACCTCGTTGCTCGTGTACCTATAACCTACTACTCGAAGCGAATGGGAAAAAATCCCCGACAAGCGCAGTGAGTGACGTGTTTACGCGAAAATTTCGACTACAACGCCCGCCGCCCACGCCACGATTACCTGTTCGTTTTATGTTATATTCTCTTGGCAAACTTTTCCGCGAACCATCACCATCGTCGTCGTTACACATAAAAAAAACAAAAAAGCTCTACGAAACAAGAACGATTTTTCCCTTGAGCTCATTATAGGATAATATTATACAGTGTGATTCCTTTTAAAGGTAACACTAAATAATTTTGTCCAGTGACATCGGATTAATATGCGGTTTTCGGTAGGAGATAGGGAATACATAAATACATATTTCTTGATGATTTTTACATTTATAGATCTTTCCGTGCGCACATGCAAAATACAACTTGCATTTTTTAAATGGCAACAGGTGTTTTAAATACCAAATTCGGATAGACCGAATTTTTTTAAGTCGATTTGGTTCATTTTACCATAGCTCTAAAATCAAAATTGACCAAATGGCAACCAATCAAAGTTTCGATTGTAATTATTGAATTTTTCAACAATCATACTAGAATTTCTTGAATTATTATGAAATTTTAAGTTTTTTTTTTTTTTGTTTCATAGGTTTACAGATATTATTAAATCATTTAAATTTAATTTTGGGGAATTAATTAACTTCATTTAGACGTAAATAATAGTTCATTTACTAAAAAAAGATTAAACCAACTGACATGATTTATTTCTCATAACTTCTTAATACAAATTATTAAAATTATAATAAAATTGTGTTAATTATTTTAATCGTTTCTTACCTAGTAAATGAACTAACATTTACGTCTAACTGAGGTTAATTAATTCCTCAAAATTAAATTCAAATGATTTATTAATATCTGCAAACCTACGGAAACAAAAAAAAATACTTAAAATTTCATAATAATTCAAAAAATTCCAGTATGATTGTTGAAAAATTCAATAATTATAATCGAAACTTTGATTGGTTGCCATTTGGTCAATTTTGATTTTAGAGCTATGGTAAAATGAACCAAATCGACTTAAAAAAATTTGGTCTATCCGAATTTGGTATTTAAAACACCTATTGCCATTTAAAAAAATGCAAGTTGTATTTTGCATGCGCGCACGGAAAGATCTATAAATGTAAAAATCATCAAGAAATGTGTATTTATGTATTCCCTATCCCCTACCGAAAACTGC
This sequence comes from Chaitophorus viminalis, assembly GCA_025469195.1. Classification (NCBI taxonomy): domain Eukaryota; kingdom Metazoa; phylum Arthropoda; class Insecta; order Hemiptera; family Aphididae; genus Chaitophorus; species Chaitophorus viminalis. The sequence continues at coordinate 85,614 of JAIPRK010000211.1, forward strand.
ATTTTAATCCGATGTCACTGGACAAAATTATTTAGTGTTACCTTTAAAAGGAATCACACTGTATATTACTGCTTCGTCGGACTAAAAACATGTACTCCTTATACGTAAACATTACATATACTTGTGTGATAGCCGATAGGTATTATTATTATTATTATTATTATTATACATTATTTTACGTACTCGCGCATATACCGTGTACGGTTATGTACACTAGAGGAATACCTATTTTCTCGTGAATATTATACAAATTTATTCAAAACGGGAACCACATGCCATTTATTCTAGCGTGACCATGATCTCGGTTAAGTTATATCACGGTAAATTATTCAGCCCAGATGAATACAGTGTAGGTATTGCACATACAATTTAGCGATATCATAATCATCACAATGCGATTCCGTGAATTGAAAAAATCATCATCATCATTATCGTATTACACGCTAACACATAACATGTAAACAAAATGTATTACTGGATATTTAACGCGAAACTGGTAAATGCGTACAAACAAAAGTATCGCGATTCGCCCACCAAAACACTAAGTTTTACTATAACCTAGAAGTCCAGTCTCCCGCGCTGCTTATAATGATAGTAATATATATCTGGTGAATATAAACAGAGGGAAAATGCCAAATCACAGGCTGTGCGCTGTCACTGCATAGGCGAAAGAAAGACTCGCCCAGTAACTGATTCAAGGACATGTCCCATCCCAAGACCGGAAGAATTATGACATTTCAAAGTATTTTATGGGGGTGGTTTGCCACGAGAGGGGAAATCTATTGCTCTAGTGAATGAGCCTTCGTGATGATCATTATAATGAAATTTTATCATTTGTTTTTAAATTTATCTCGAAGATATCGATTTTATGATAGTATATAAGTTTTTAAAAATCGTTATGCACCCAGAATTGCCAAATAGGCCATGACAGAGTTTATTATTTATAAATGAAACTGTAGTATATCTCTTTATCGAAGGTATCATGACCTTATTGGTGCTTTACCATCTTATTCAGATTATAGAACACCCTGCTCAGTAAATTTATCTACTGTATGACTATAATTATACTCAATTAACATGAATTTTTAGCCTGACAGTGAACTAGTTTTTTATCCTGCCTACGTGCGCTTGTGTGTGTGTATGAGTATTTATATGTGTAAGTATTTTTTCACTCATATAACAGTCACGTAACGGCTCGAAGTATTGATCAAGTTAGCCAAGTGGGTATTATGTCTCGTCATTAGTGTGTGCGTAGCCCGGGTTTCTGTTTGCGACAATTGATTTCGACCGAAAACCTAGTTATACGCGCGCGCGTGTGTATATTATAGTACACAGAAAACGGCGGTAAGCGATTTAGTTTTATTCTTCTTTTCCCATATCCTACACAATATACGTATTATTACTAAGAAATAAAATTCGAAACCATGTTCATATACAGTGACACGTGAAATCCGTTTTGGTGGAACCCGGTCGGCTACGTATCATACGGATGTTTTGCAAAGGCCAAAAAGACAGCAATTGTTGCGTTTTTAATATATTTTTCTTTTTTCATGCCCGTAGGAATTTTTTAAATAATACCCATCGGAAAAGACACACCGATCCAGTAGCGACTTCGAGGTGGTATATTTGAATCGCGTTATTCACAAATTATCTGTCACAATTATTTGTTTTAATGACATTAGTTTTATTTTAGAATTGTTAATAAAGAATAAAGCACACATTTCTTATAAGCTAACAGCTTTATATTGAAATAAATTATATCAAAGAACAAATTTAAAAACTTATCTTGTATAATTAAAATGTAATTATAAAAATATTGAGATGGTGTCGATATAGATATAAAAATATGTGATTTGAGTCACCACTGCTTTGATGTATGGCAATGCTCCATTTATACCTACCGTAGATATCTATACGCAAAGAACCTAACTATAAACAGTTTTTCATAGTTCTAAAATCAACGCTACGGGATAATATTTTATCTTCGTACCTTTGATGTTTTGTCTTCATCCAATATTCATTCATTTAAAGTTTTAACATCCCAAAAGGGTAAATATAATAGTAGATTTACTTTTATATTCGATGGAATGGTTTCAGAAACGTTGGTGGTAAGGTTTTTTGTTAAGGGGAAAGGACGCTCTTTTGTTAAACAGTTAAACATGTTTATTGTTATGCATTATACGCTACACACGAAATATTATATTCTATGGACGTTCATTATTTATCTACAGAAGTTCATCATTTTACGCAATTGTCTTTGATCAGTCATCGCTCAACAGTAACACTGATATTATCTTGAATTGTAATAAATTATTACGTTTCAAAAAGCTTTAAATCATAAATATAAGAGCAAATATTGAACAAACATTATAATCATTCAAAAATTCAGTTTTCAATTTTCCTTTTTACATTAATCATACAAATAATATCCAAACTCTGCTTTAAATGTTTTATTTAATACCAATCAGTTGTTTTTATACTTAATCGAATATTAATCTAATATTGGATTCAATGAAGAAACGTGATCATTATAAAAAATTATAATCAAAGTTTTTTGTGTACCTGTATGTTAAATTGGATTTATATACTTGGACAATCTAAATTTGTAGTTATATTATGCTGTCAATTATTATCAACTACGTTTTCGTCAGTGTCCTTTGAACATCTCCGACAAATGTTAACAATTTTAATATATAAATACATTTCGCTCATAGTTAATTAATAATTACCTATATTTGAAGCATTTGAAAGTATTGATAAATATAACACGAAAATACAGGAAGTAAAACAATGATATTATCTATCTTAAGCATAATAATATTTAAAAATTAAACAACACTCACCCTAATAATAGCTAACCAAATGGGTATTATTATTGTTCATTTGTTTCACATTGAATTCAATTTTCCAAACAAATTTTATATCGTGGATTCGTGGAATACATAATTAGATAATAATTATAATATAATTATATGCTTTTTACAAAATACACGTTTCCTACATTATTATTCTAACCACACCTATTAATTAATTTACGATTTTTTTTTTTTTCTAAACCGTCATTATTTCTTCCTGAGCAGGCTACACATTAAAAACTACGACCTTTTTTTTCGCTATAGTTCCTTTAGTCGATTTATCGGTTGTGCGCACATATCCTTTGTAAACGCAACAATAATAGACGTTTTAGATAAGACGACCGAATCCTTAACCCCTAATATATATATAGCCAAATTAATGTTCTACACGATTTATCAATAATGTAAGACCTGTGGAAAATCACCGCGATGATAGCTTCTAAAAGGTCATGTTTTATACACGGTACCGACTACCCTTTTACCTGCATTATATTCTTCAAAGCATAATGTATAATATGTAATGCAATAACAGAAAACACTAGTGTACTCCCAAACGAATATTTTTATTACGATTTTAATCAAGTCCGTACATGCGTGCATTCTTGTACCCGTATGTGTGCGGCGGTTCTATGTCGCTATACACATTATTTTATCTCCGTATAAATAAATTTATCTGCGGAAATATTTGAACGAGGAATATTATTATGGTAGCATATATTATGTTTTTTTAGGTATTATAGTCAAATAAGAAACGCAGACATTTATATTGAACTCAAAAACATAAAACAGGAGGAATCCACAGAAGTTCAGTTTTGCTCACCACATATACAGCACACAATACTAAATAAATTGCATAAGATGAAATTTGAAACTTTAACAAATGTATCTAGATATAATCCCATCCAATAGTCTTCACAGTGTACGTCATATTATACTTACATCAATGTATAATTTTTGCACACAGTGTACACTGATTTCTTTCATTAATCTCATTTAAAATTATCCATGTATTGCATACTTAAACTAAAAAATATAGAATATCTACTTGATGAAATTACACATTGATATAATATAATTAAAGAACCAACGAACAAAACTGTCATATTTTAAAAAAAATGTATATAAGTAATAAATATATACCCTTATAAATATTTTTAAAAAATCCTTATAAATTAAGAATAATTTACTCAAATAAATAATCATAGAAAAAACCACGTATAGAAATAAAATTTAAAAACAAAAACTACAGTCATCTAACAATAAGTAATGAATAGTTATTCATAATATAATACAATGTCAAATAATATATGATGACTAATTTTTTTAATCTATCATTTATATATTTTGCGTCACTTATTTATAAATAATAATATTAAGTTCTGTTTATTAATTTATGGTAAAGCACAATATTATAAAATATACAATGCATAATTTTATACTATTTTATTTTGAAAAAAAATTTTCCAAGTATTAAATATATAATACTTGGTAAATTATTTATTTGCTTACAATACCCAACAGTAAACCGACATACCTAATTATACTTTTGATTTACGACGGAATTAATAGTTGTTAAAAATCCGATAACTGCAGTAGTATAAAAATTAGTAAAGAACGAATTACAGTTATGTTGTGTGTTAATATAGAGCGTGAGAGTAATGCAGTTTTATTGCTATTAGTTAATCAATTCCAGTCTAATTTTGAAGAAATACAAGAAAAAAAAAACTAAAATTTCAGATTTATTTTTTAAAAAGTTTTAAATTTTCAGACATATTATTTTATTAATTTTTCCCAATAGCGGATAATTTTGTCGGTCCTATGAGTGCCCGCTATCTAGAGGTTTTACTGTATTATATTTACGGCATACGGGTCCAAGTACACGATTAATATATTTTCAACAAACAGAGGCAGTGCACACTTATTCTCAGAGGATAAGCCGGAACTACCAGGAGAATCTCGATCGCATCAACTCTGTATGCCGTTTGTCCGACTACCGTTATTAATGTGCACCTGCTAATCTATAAACGGCTGTACAATCATGAATGCATTCAATTATTATCACCAGACGAGTGTGATGCTTTATAATCGGCGGTAATGACAGCAGCGTCGTGTAACCACCTAACAACAGCATTTAATGATGTGACATCATCACCAATGACCCGATGTTCCCAGTGAAAACAATAATTAAGCTCAAAAATCATCGTGCATACTTTATTATAAACGAGAGTGATAAGGCTACAGCCGAAATCGATTACCACCACGTCTTGCGTGTATATGTGTATAGTGTCTGAAGGATAGCTAAAATTAATCAAACATTACAGAAAAAAAAATTACTATTACTATAAACCGGGTTTCCATGCACTTATAATCATTAAATATGCGTTGGAATAAATACGCTTTTATAAAAACATAACATGTGCAATAGGTATACATTTTACATTATATTACAATATAATAAATATTATACACTGCGTGTAAGCATTGAAAAATATCAACATGCATCTTATGTGAAATCTTGTATTTAATTATAACCCTTTATAAGTGTATTTGCATAATTAATACTTTGCTCATGATTCACTTTATATCTTAACGAGCCAAGTCAGTTATTGATTTTCCAAAATGGATAAAACTGTTCCGTTCAATTTCTGTGAGCATGTACGTATCATAATAAAAATTATTTTCACGAGCTCTGTAGGTAATTTATTGGTGTAGGAATCGTCTTTGGATCGTTTTCCGCAGATATTTTCGAATTGACGGACACAAAGTGCGAATAAAATAATACTATTATTTATATCAAACAACTTTTTTGACATTTACGGAACGCTGAAAGAGCACGGTACCTATACCGAACGAAAACAATCGATCAATTCCATCTATCACAATGAAGAATTATAAAAAAAAAAAAAAAAACAGCAAAAAATATTCGTTATAACACTCATCCGAGAGTGACAAAATATTGTACATAGGTACTACTTGTACGACATCAGAACAGATGATCCAACTAGTGATTAGCGCACCGCCACTCGCATAGTGTGGTATATGCTCTAATAATCTCGGTGAGAAATATTAGACGCACGAAAATGTCTAACGTCTTTCCTCGTTACCGTTGAGCGAAATTATTTACATTGCGGTGCGCACACAAAGTACCTAAACCCCCCTCGGTTACGGTGGCCGCGGTGGCGGCTGCTGACGAAGAAAGATCTTTTCACGCGTATTTTATTATTTCGGGTACTTAACTCGGAAAACGTCTCAATATATTGTATTCACCGGGCAATATTTATCGTGTATCTTATTATAACTACTACATAATATACGCGTGCAAGGTTTAAAACTGTGTGAATGACAATACGCTTTGTGCAATACAAGATGCGAAGTGTGTCCAAAGCACGTGTAGCATATATTAGGATCTTATTTGTTGGAGTGAGTCACAAAAACAGTAATCTACATGTACGAAATACATCGTAGAATTGGTTTACACGGAATACCGGAAAAAATCACATAATTTGTGTGACGCGTTTAAATCGATTTTCAGAAGGCGTGCTAGGCTCATCATAAACTGTGCAAATTACATCGCAGCTGGCAACAACAATTTATTTGAAATCCATTTTTTTGTAAAAAAGTACAAGTTTTCAGCCCTGATATACGCACCGTAGAACAGCATTGTAATTCGGTGCACCACCGCCTGATAATACGGTCATGGTATCATATTTTAACGCTTTTCCCTCACACGAATCCATGACGTCATTTCATATAGTATCTGTACAATATCACGAAAGCTTTTATTGTCAGAAATATACGCGGCAGCGGCGCTGCGTGAGAAGTTTTTGAAATTGATATGTACCCAACGATAGTAATAATAATAGTCTTGCATAGTGTTATGTTTGTTTTATAAATTATACATTATTTATGGCCTATGGGTGCACCTGTGTCTATGAGCATGAAGGATATATTGTGGGCAAGGAGCAGAATATAATTAATATTGTTTAGAGGTTTACTCTAAACTTTAAATCGACGACGATACTATATTAATTAAAATGTTTTCTTCGCCGTGTCAATAATATTAACCACATACAATTCGTGTGTGCGTACGTGCATGGCTATAAAATAAATAGATACCGTAAACGTGTGCGCAATTCATATTAAAATAGCAATAAAAATAAAAATAATAAAAACATAAGAAATTCACTAAATGAACAATGAATTTGATGCGATATAATTGAAGCGGTATTGTAATTATTTTGTTTTCTGTGGCCCGTTTTCGACGTATTTTTAAACGTAAGTGCAACTCGCGACCCGCGTTTGCGGTGTAATACAATATATTACATTCAACGTGCATCGAGTGTCTGTCACATTGTGTTAAATTTAAAATGTTATTGCTGTGGGACGAGTGCTTCAAAACTTTCAACAACAATATATCGTTCAATATACGGCACCGTGACAACGCAGCGATTATGTATCCGCAAATGCGTCGTAATGAGCGCGTTGCCTTTTAAAAGCGAAAAAAAAATCACGTTTTATCAAAAAATATAAAATATATTATCATGTAATCTGTAATAATTCCTATTAAACGAATACATTTAAATACATAATAATACAATAGTCGCATCTCATACCGAGGTTATTGTGTCAATAAAGTTTTCAATTTGTAACCGTGAACCATGCATTTAATAGATATACGTTAAAAATTGCAAATTTCGAACAAGGTGGTCTTAAATTCCATGAAATCTAATCAAAACTAATGATGTGTTACGAAATTGTTGTTATTAATTTGTGTGCACGAGTTTAAAAGCATTATCCCACTATGTATATTTCTATCGCACATAGAAGCATAATATGCATAAAAACAAGAAATTGATTAGCCCTCCGTCCTCAAGCAATTACCTTAACCCTGCAACTGGTTGATTGATTCTTAAAATTAATTACAAAACCTAATGTTCTAATATGACCTATTGTGCAAATAAGTGCTTACTCAAATTGGTGTAAGTATAGTTCACTGTCAACTACGGGTTAAATATAAAATTGTCCGCGTGTTGCTACAATAAATAAATACGGAATTCCTATGCGGTTGGTGAATTATTTCTGTGTAAATTAACACCGTCGAGTGTATCTATATTACATATTATAATAGCAATACACGAATAAATTGTTTTTGATCCCCGTCGGCAATAACGTGTTTACGTGCTTACATACATACATATTATTATTAATACCATTGTTGTACTCACCGGCGGTGAAGTTAGAGTTTTGACAGCTTCGCTAAGATGCTTCAAATTCAAAGGTCGTTGTTGTTCATTCTGCGTTATGTTTGCCCTAGGTGGAGCCCCAGAACTGAACGGACAAAACATTTCTCCAAATTAATCTATTATACCTGTATTAAAAAAAAAATAAAAAATTCGTTGCATAATATCGTGTTTTAAAATGTATTAAACAGTTTAAAAACAAAAACTTGATTCATGGTAATAAATAATTATACTTCTGACACTTGTATAAAAATTCATTTGCAATAAGACTCCAAGTCCGAAACTTATAAAGGCACATTTTTCCGCAGAAATAAGACTCTACTTTTTAGTATATATTTTAAAGAAAATAATTTTTCGCAAATAATTGTAAAAGGTATTATAAAACTTCATTATAATTACAAGTACGTAAGTTATGACTGATCTAAAAATATATTTTAATATTAAATTTAATGAATAATACAAATCATTATACTTATTATCAAACAATAATAAATACAATGAATATTGAATACCTAAAACACAACTATCTATGTACAACATTATGTAGTTATACGAATACGGTATGATCTATTATAGGTATTTAATTGTGCAATATTGTGATCGTTATATCTTATATATATATATAATATAAATTATAATTATAATTTAAAATATAATTATAGTTAATACAGATAAGCGTTTCGATTTTTGGAAAATTTATCAGCCATGAGATAATGTAAATAATGTATCAACTCTCCAGAGAGTACTCGCATTCCGCTGCAATATATTTTTGGACATCATTATGTTTGGAAACCACTGGACATAAACAAATGCAAGATGAGGACAAAAAAGTTATTCAGTTCAATCTACTGCAGGAATATAATGACGTGCCCTTTTAGGTTATCGTGACGATATATTTTACCCTGTTCTTATTCAGAGGCTCGGAGCTACGTCCAAAGCAAAATATTGTTATACAAGTCCATTTATTCATGTATAGATAATAATATATTATAATATTATTAATCGGATTCTCTTTTGTCGTAATAATGATTATCTTTTGAATAGATGATCCTTGGATATTGTTAAAGCAGTACATCAACTTCGCGGTTTTGCCGATTAACGTTATGACAACATTTTCAATTGTGTTTCCTTATTTATATATATATAATTCTACTGCATGTAGAAATACCTACTGTATACAATATACTGAAACAGTTAAATCACATACCAACCCTTTCAGTGTTATTGCAACGTACGCGATAAATGTGCGGTTGCATTAGGGTTATTATAGCTTCAGCCTACCCAGAAATTTACCACGCTGCATATAATATGACAGACCTCACACCTCTACACTACCTCAGCAATTTGAATTCCATTCTCTTTCAATACCGTAAACTATTTAATATATTATAACTCAGAGATTCCAAAACCCACGGCATCATTAGAACAAATATGCGGTACATGTTATCGGTAAACTATATTCTGATATCCAACTGTCAAGTCAAACGGTAAATGCCCAATGCGCGATAATTATTAGTCTAATTATTATAATAATTTTAATTTTATCTAAAAAATATATAAGGACCAAGATGGTGAGCTAAAATTGAAAAAAAGGAGATTGGGATATTCAGTAAAATGGTATACTTAATAATATGGTTCCGTCAAAAATTCTATTAAACTTTTTTCTTGTAATATTCTTAATACATTTTCAACAAGAAAATAAATTTTTATTGTACTAACGGAATGACTACACAAAAAAGATTTAAACTTAAAATTTAACTAAAAGTCTTATAGAAAAAAAATGTTCAACAAAAAATCACGTTTCCGTTTCTAATAATCATGCGGCTGTACAATATCTACGTTAAGGTTGATTATAATACGCCAGGGAAATCATATTTATTAATAGCCGAACAATGCACCGCGTACTTACAACCGATGCAAAGTATATGTGATGTGCCCAAGTAATATCTAAAAGATCCAACCACCAAACGGTTCCGCAAGATAACGTTAAACACCATAACAACGAGATTTATTTAAAACGGATAAACTGGAATAAAATAAAACTAATACTCTCCTGTCCATTATTCTATTTATGATCATATATGCGTTTAGGACATATTATACAAATATCTATAAAATATCTATATTCTATGAAAAAATGAGCACGCGTGAGAGAATCGGGTGTATGTATATGTGTGTGTGTGTGTGTGTGTGTGTGTTGTTTAGCTTAATCGCTATTTGAACTGTACAGCAAGCGCTGAGGCTGAGTGGTGTAATTTGCATGATTTATGTGTCTGGCGAATATCGTGCGTTCCGGGCCAATGGAACGCGCGGGTAACGGTGGGCGGACGTAAACACATGCGCGCGTGCCAGTGGAAATGAGCTAACGATAATTATTCCAAATTAAATTGTTATACCCGCGGTGAACAGAAAATTACTATAAATTTGACATATATACACACATACCACGGAATAATTCGTCTTACCTGGTGTTTCCGAACCCGACCCCGCGAAAACAAACGGCGAAACATAAACATATTATGTTGCGTACGTATATATTTACATAACATTGTATACGCGTGTCACACGAAAACAACGCGTATGAAACGTAACATTAAGGTGAATTGGTTTTTTTTTTTTTTAAATTTAAAATCAAAAAGTTTTAATATAACTCCAGTGGAAACCCCATATTTCTTTTTCGAGTCGGAAGACCAATTTGACAGATCGGTTTTCACGTCTAGTTAAAAAGTTACGGACGATAAACTATTCAAGACTATTTTTGGATTAAACCTTTCAGTATCACTAACTGAAGTTTTCAGGCAAACCCATTTGGAAATCATAATATAATTCCGTTTAAAGTATGTGAAAAAAAAAACACTAAAATAACTACGTTGATTCGTACTTATGATTTTTGGCTTGACATTCGTAGTAATACATTTTGTATTAAAATATAGTTGAATACATCCGTGGGTTCATATAATCTTTTAATGCACAGTTTTTATTTGCATTCTCCTAATAAATAGTAATATTTATAAAACATGTTCCATATTTTGTACTTACAATAATAATATAAAGTCATAATCATATAATTTTTTTATACTTAAATGATTGATGAACATAATATTATTAACTCATAAGATCATTCATATACTCATTTCGAAAAAAAATTCAGTTTTCTCCTTTAATTCATTTTAATTACTCATAAAAGTTGATCATTTAGTAGTTTAGAGGCATTTTAGAAAAAGTTTAAGTGCAATTAAATTAGTTTTATACTAAAGTTTTGAGTATTTATGGCTAAAATCATAAATTATATTAAAATAAATCTGTAAGACCCACAATCAAATGTTAAAACTTTACCATAATTGTGGTTTTATTTTAATATTTAAATTAAACGTATGGTTCAATTATTAATAGATAGTATTAATAGATCAATAAGGCACCCATTAAAAAATTAAAATGAATTATTTTATTTTAAAACAAGGCTCAATTTTTATTAGTTTTAATCTCTTACAACAATATATTAAATTAAATATATTCACCAAACTATAAAAGTATTTCTAGTTTAATGTATATTAACTTTACCCGTAAATTTCATTGCACATAAAAACTAACTAAAAAGTTAACGAAGGAAAAGTGTTTGCGTGTGCGTGTTAATCCAATATCATTATTTGCCCTAAGAAAATCCGTGGGTAGTTCAATGATTATGCAATATAAAAAAAAATATATTCAATTATTAACCTAGAGGTTAGGTGAATCCGAGTCAAAAAAAATTAACAATGTGTAATTTAGAAAGAAAAATACTGTTGAACGTAAAGGTAAAAAAATACTGACATACTAAGAATAAATGTCTGTATTCGGAGACAAAAGTATAACTGCTAGAAAAAACAATTTGTTTATATGGTCGTTTATAATTTACGTTTATTACAAACTGATAACTTCCCCAAGTAAGATAGTTTTAAGAGCCGGTATAGGTCAGTTTTGGTATTGAATTTCGGGTGTTCCTATATACCATGATTTGGACGTACGTTTCCCCTGCAGCCCGCACCATTTACATCTTCCTAAATTTTTTTTACAGGCATTTAGTATATAATTAGTATGAATTTGTATGACTATAATTAAAATTTGTACGACTGTGGTTTTTTCGGAAAATCCAATTTTTTACGGGAGGACTGGAGAAACGTTTCCCTAGCCCTCCCATTATTAAAAAAATAGACTTTTCCCAATTTTAAATGGGTTTTTTACTGTTCAATTTTTCGTATTACACGGAAGAGTTTTCCAAATAATGATGTAAAGGAAATAAAATTAAATATACTATTGTACGAAGTATACTTAATGACTCAGACTTTTCAATTATAATTTTTATACTCTAGAAATTTAAAACACTGTATTTTAATCATATATTAAATAAACATAAAACACAAAATGTTATACTTATTCGCACGATACAGTAAATGACAGTTGCTTGGTCATTGGAATCACGGCATCTATTATATTTATAATCAAAACTGGGAAATTATTGCAAAACGAATTTGTAATATTAATCAATATTAATAATATTCAGACATTGCCATTATTAAAGAATGGTTTTCGGTCAAAAGAATTGAAGTGCAGTACAATAAAAAATATGGGTAAAGTCGTATTAAATAACACCTGTGCATTTAATACTTTGGTTTCAATATTAATGACAGCATATTGCGATAGCGAAAATTATCAACCAACAAATTGATGAATTTAAAAACGAAAACGTATTTTTCCAATTAATTTCGAATATTGTTCAAAATTGTATAACGATATCAACATATTCATAAAGAGCAAAAATAATATTCAAAATGCTAAATCCAGAACTGCGACTAATGCAGTATAATACAATCCTTACTATTTGTGTCTCGACAACAGGAGGAGTTATTAAAGCATTATTGGTGGAGAATCCAACAATTACTGAAACAATATCTTATACAAATATTAATTGTAACATAAACGAAAGTCGACCATCAGTATAATATATTAACTATCAAACTTCGAATGATAGCTTAGATGGTCTCCAAGAGTTCTTATACAATCAATTGACTGTAGAAGATACAATATGTAAACATAAGAATTGCAGTGGAATAAAAACAATAACTCCAGTCATACAGTCACCCAGTCATATCACCTCTCCATATGATAATAGACATTTTATATTGGAATAATAAGTGTACAAAACCTATATATTATTTTCTAAAATTATAAAAATAGTAAAATTTAATTTATATTTTAACATGTGATGAAACAACTTATAGCACAGTTAGGACATTTAGTTGAAAATAAGCTATTTGACTTCCCTCAAATATTAATAAAAAATAATAATACATTCAAATTGAGGGGAGTTATTAACTATCGACATGGTAATAGAAAATTAAGAACATCGATTGACCATTAAAATGTTTATTGTAAATGTAGAGTAGATCTCGTAGAGATGATCTCCCGTAAAAAATTGGATTTTCCGGAAAAACCACAGTCGTTCAAATACTAATTATAGTCATACAAATTCATACTAATTACATACTAAATGTCTGTAAAAAAAATTTAGGAAAATATAAATGGGGCTGTCTGGGGAAACGTACGTCATGATTTGGTCAGTTCTCTCGTCCGCGGAAGTGTCGGAAATTTTGAATTCAATAGTTATGAAGGAAAAACCGGATATGTTAACCATAAACAAACAGTGCAGTACAAGCAATAGTGTTACAGGAAGTGTTGGTTCTATGATTTTTAGTTGAAATGTATTAAGAACAATAGTGAAGGGAGAAATAAGTTATAGAGTTCCTCCAACAACTGGTACTTAAAGTAGAGTGTCTCAATAGCGTAACAGTAAATCGATTGATTACACAATACGAAACGTATTAGAATGAGATATAGAAGATATTATACTATCAATAATGGATGTGTGTCGACAAAATGATGAATAGACATTTATTTTTATATCCTTGACTATTTTTTTTTTTTTGTAACTTTTGATGACAGTATGATATCAGTCTAGTTGGTCCTACTAATTATCAAATACTGTTAGAAATAGAATAATGATTGCAACTATAGTACAACGATGACCACACAATATATAGTACGAGAAGTTTGGTATTGCACTGCAACAATATTACAATAATGGCATAGCGTGGCGGAGCGGTTATCCACATTCATGAATTAGTGCTGCTGTTAAACACCGTCCTGTATCGCTAGGCCCGGATGGGTGACCATCCGGGTTTTTAGCAACGAAACCATGCCACACATATACGTGTACCAGCCTAAAGTATCATAAATCAACATACTATACAAAAACTACTACATCCAATTAGTATAATAATAATGATTTTTGTTTTGGGTACGTGAAAATTAAGGTTTTTTTTTTTTTTGTATTGTACTGACGAGCGATGACGTTAAATGTTCCAAAAATTTTCTACTGGGGTTGTATTGCTGTAATAATATTAATGACCACTCGATAAAAGTAAATTAAATTAAAAATCATATTTGATATACGTGATTCCGTGGTAAGTATAATATACGATGGTTGTTTGAGTTTTCGCGAGAATTGGATTGCGTTGATTGCGTCCAGTGTGATTTCGATACTCGGTCCGGACTGGATAAATACACCGAGAACGCTTGGAAATCTGTCATTGAATACAGTTTTACCGCAGCACAGTTTTGTGAAGCCACTGCCGGCGCCACCACCGCGGGACGAGTGCTATCCGACATGTTCATCGTTAGGTATATTAATATATTATTATCGTAGCGATGATGCGCGGTTCGACGATAATTTATCGCGTATTATTAGCAGTGGCGCGGTTAAAACCGTTTGATAACGGCGAACAATAATAATTCGGGGCCCGGGCGAAACGATTTCGGTTGGATTTGATTGTTCGTGCGTAATGACTCGACCGGTGCCGCCGTTTTACATCACTGGTATAGTGTTGTGGTTCTATATACCCCCATACGGACGGTCGGACGCGGAATGCTTTAATGGAGGCGCTGTGTACGACCAACGGCTGCTGCGGTGTTCGTAAAACTGTTATATCTATTTCCATATCACCATAATATATCATATAACGTTATGTAGGTGATGTTATATGTGTTATTGTACGGCAGTCGGGTCAAGAGAGCTGTCTCTCGGAGTGGTCCGAATTATTATTGATAATATCTGCAGAGTTAATGACACGACGTTATTACTGCGTACAGTTACGGTCGGCGGCGTAATAATAATAGTAATACAATGAAAATACGCATTCGACGTAAATATTCTACACATATAATAGCATATAGGTACACGTCGCCGCGGCAGCTATATGATCTATAATACTACGGTTGTTGATGATGATTGAAAATAATTATGTTGGTCGGATTACACATTGAAAATTTTTTGCATTTTCCTAGCTTATTGCTTTTCAGTTCCGAAAGTATGATATCACGATATATTATTATAATATATTTAAGTTCACATTAACCATTAACGCGTGACAACGAAAACATGTCTTGGGAATAAGAGATAACTATTGAACTCTTGATGAAAGCCCATCTGAACAAAATATCTCAATGATCTCATACAGTCCTATGATAACCGTAACTACATGAGATCATTTTTGATCGTTTTAAGTTTAATTTCAACATAAAATAACTAAGCATAGCAAGACTTTTAAAACCACATAATTTAAAAATTGCTCTCATCAATATTATTGTATCCATCACAATCATAATTGATCCATTTTTTTTTTTTCATTATTTATTAAATATACTAATTTAAAAAAAGAATCGAACGGGGACTCGTTCTGCTCTTCAGTTGGGGATGGAGTGCTTCTCGTTCATTATAATGGATTTGTTAAATTTGAATGCAATGCCAGGTATCATTGCATACGAAAACGATTCTGAACGGAGATGATTTGTTAGTCAAGAATAAGTATATTATATAATATATTATGTTATATTTAAATTAAAATATTATGACAATATTGGCTTTTCAAATTTATAAAAATCATTGTGTCCATATATTTCAACAATGTTTGAATGACAATAAGAAAAACATCTGTAAAATCTTCTATTAAATTGTGTATATTGTCCCGGCCAATTTTTTTTCAACCATTATAAATAAAAATTTAAAAAAAAACGGGTGGGCCTCGCTTTGCTGTACAGTGGGGGGTGGAGTGTACCTCGTTTATAGGAGAGGTCATTATTACAATGGATTTGTTAAATTTGAATGCAATGATACATACCGTTGTATACGAATAACGATTCTGAACGGAGTTAATATGTTTATCTAAAATGTGTGTATAATAATATAGTATTTTATATTTAAATTGACTTATAATGCAATTTCGTAAAAATTTAAATTTAAAACAGTCATAAAATTTTTCCCCTTAAGTCTGGTAGAATTTTTTTTATATATTTTTGAAGATAAGCTTATGGACAACCTAGTGTTAAAATTTTGAATCTTAAGTATAAACAGAAAAATTTTTATGAATTTTCAACTACAAAATAACTTGCAAATTATCGTGATTTTAATATACTTTATACAAATTTGAACTTTATGGGCTTATGAAAAAAAATTGAGTGAAACCATCTCCGATATTTTTTAGTTACAATTAGTATTACTTATATTTAATCCTTTAATTCATTTTCAAGAGTTTTTGGACGGCCAAAAAAATTTTATAGATATTTAAAAAAAAAAAATCTACAAAAATCGAAAATTTAAATTGTCTATAAATAAGTCAAAATATGTCAAAATACTTTGAAAACTTAACCATGTATAGAGAACACCAATATAAAGATTTGATGAAAATTTCAAGTTGTTACCGTTTTTCGTTTTTGAGTTGGAGCTTTTTAAAAAAATGTAGTTTGTAAAAACGTGATTTTGCGTAAAATTTCCAGTTTTTTCATAATTTTTTTAACGTTTTTTTTCGATTTTTGCAAAAAGTATTAAAAAAGTTGGATTTTTGACTTGTTCAAGTACCATCTACATTCACTTTTCTTTCAGAAAAGTTGCTGTATAAGAAAATCAAAGCATTTTTACTGCAAAAAAAGTTGTCGTCAGACACAAAAAAAAAAAAACACACATCGTTGTAAAATCAATAGATTCCATCACTCCGTTCAGAATCTAAAATCGAATATTTCCAATGGCTTAAAGTTACTAAAAAAATCAGTAAAATATTTTGAAAAAAGAAATTGCTTTAAGATTATGACAATTTAAAAAACTGGTAAAAATCTCGACTTTTTGTAACTTACAATTTTTGAATAATACCAAATATTTATAATCGTTTGAGGATAAATTATTATTTTATGCAATTTCATAAAAATTTTTCCTGAAAATCCAGTAGAAACTTTTTTATAGTTATTTGAAGAATATCTTATGAATATCCTTATGTTAAAATTTTAATTTTTAAGTATAAATACAAAAAATTTTATGAATTTTCAACTACAAAATAACTTTTTCACAACTATTTGAACTTTATGGGCTTATAATAAAATTCTTGCATAACGATTTTCAATTTTTTTTTAATTGAAATAAGTTCAATTTAGAATAAACTTAGTATTATATTTTTAAGATATTTTGGATGACCAAATTTTTTTTATAGGTATTTCAAAAAAAAAACTTGGAAAAATCAAAAATTTAAATTACTTATAAATAGGTCAAAAAAAGTCAAAATATTTCGAAAACAGAACCATCTATAGAAAACACTAAAAGAAACATTTGGTGAAAATTTCAAGTATTTGCTGTTTTGTTTTGAGTTAGAGCATTTAAAAAAAAATTGTATTTTATCAAAACATGGTTTTGTGTAGAAATTCTGTTTTTTATGGTTTTTCCCAACACTTTTTGAGAAATATTGAAAATGTTTCCATTTTAACTTGTCTTATTAGTACCATCTGTAATGACTTTTCTTTTAGAAAAAGTGCGTGATAAAGAAATTTGCTGCCCCAAAACGTGATGACACATCATCACAAAAGTGATTATCTAGTTTAGAATCTAAATCATGTAATATGATAGTATCTGAGTGACTGAGTAGATATATACTTTTTTCATTCTATTATTTCAATTGGAAATATTTGATTATTCATTAAATGTGTTCAAACGAATAATCTATAACAGTGTCAAAGTTATTCAATTCAAATATTATACAATATCTAATAGACGAATTAGTGCAATGGATTAGCATAATCACTTCGAACTAAGTTTACCAAAGCTTACATAATATCGACAGTATTTATCTAGTAATATCCTCAGAATCTCAGTGGGCCAACACAAAGTTATTATAATATTCTCTAAGCATAATCACGTGCAATTTAAGGACAATTTACATAATGAAATCTCCTTTATTTTTTTATTTTTTTTTTTTAACGAAATGCATTTGACAAAGACTTATGAATACCAACAATAAAATAAATAGCATAGACCAGCTATTTGAGATTTCACGAAAACCCTAGAATCCACTATATACAGGCCATTTACAACAGCTCATATTTCACACACTTACCTACCACCTTTTTTTATACCGCTCACTCAAACTCTCTCGCTCCGCCTATCTATATCTCCTCCATACCGCTCTAATTGAACATAATACGTTCAATTACGTTTTTACTTATTCTATGTTTAGACTGTATACAAATACGTATTTAAGTTTTTAATTTTTTTTTTAAATTTTCAAACTTTTGAAATAGGAAATACATTTAAATCATAACAATATCTATTATTCATAAGTTATCAACATATATCAATAGATAACTTACTGTTAATCAGTTATAACAACCTTAATAAAATTTTATATTGCACATTATACTATTCTACTGATATTTTTTTTCGGATAGTACGCATATATTTTTCATCGACTTTTTTTGTAACACTCTAATGATTCGTAATATGCGAAGTAATTATGAGTAATTTATGAGAACTGCACATTTATGATTATTATTTTACCATCAGCTCATGTTGTCTATCAATGTCCACTATAGTTTCCGTTTTTTTCGTTTTACTTGATATAAATGAACCCATTTGTTGTTTGTCACTTAACCTTCCAAGTGTATTATTTTGAAAATGATTGTTAAATTTCAGTTTGATTTAAATATATTTTTATCCTTAATTTTATTAAATAATTAATTTTAGATTGATTTTCATGTGCCTGACAAACTTTGAACTTATTTAAGACAATTTATTAAACATCTCTCTTATAACTGAAATTAACAAAAACAATTCATTTTATAAAATTGTTTACTCCTTTTATTACTTTTTCTTTGTGTTGAACTATGTTAACTTGATGTATATAGTGATTGTGAGTATTTTAATGAATCATATTATTGTATTTATGATTTTAACTATATTATTTATTTTATTAAATAATTCCGGGATTTAAGTAATAAATAAATATTTTATTTATAAAATAAAAATGACCAGTAGAATTAAACGTTTTCATTTAGCAGTTCTAGGATCTATTAAATTATAAAGTACAATTTCAGCCGTAAAAAGGCTCAAATTCAAATAAATATAATCTATGAGAAATGTTACGGTTTAAGTAGTTATTTTTAATTGGGAAATAAATAAATGTGTATAGCACAGTATGCTATATAGTGTGCACAGGTATTTATCTATATAATTTCGATTTCTCTACATTTCATTTGGTAAAGTACCAACCGATGACGTTTTTTATGTCAAAAATGGACAGAAATTGTTTTTTTTTATAGCACCTTGTTTCTTAATTAATTGCAAAGCCATGTTTAAAGATGGACGATGATACATATATATCTACAGGTGTATGGTTAAAACCCATTTCTATAGTACTCTTCAATATAAATGTATTAAAAAACAACAATATTTTAAGTAAGTTGATACAATATTAAGTTGATATTTCGCTATTGCGAAATCGTTAATGCTAATTTTTCAATTACTTGTACTGTTCACGTGATATCAATGTAGATATAGAATTTGATAAGGATCTCGACATCAGCAAGCCTTTCTGTTTCCGTACTCAACACGTTACATTATCAACCGTGTTAGTCATTTAATTATAATAGTTTTCTCACTATAAAAAAAAAAAACACGAGCGAAATAAAAGTCGACTGAAGAGTAAAAAAGTTTACACCAATAGGTTGATATTTTTATCTGAACTCAAAATATTGTTAGTGAACAAAGGGAAGACAATTTCTATTAAATAGAAAAATAAATTTTTAGTTTTATCGAAGCCACTGAAAACAAAAGACAACAGGATATACGAGTACATAACGTATCGAAATACGTAGGTACGATACTATCAGATGTCGATCAACTAGTCCTGATGACGATAAGCTTCTGTAGGGGTGAAATCAACCGTTATGGTTGCCAAACATCAGAGAAAATGATTATCAGAAAAAACCCTATGATATTGAATAATGTAATATGTACCATGGTCGGATGCGGGAAAATTTGGTGAAAAGTCGAGCGGTTATACGAAAATTATTCAACGAAATAGTCGACTTTGCAAGTGGGTTGTGTTTCGAAAATGGTAACTTTGTAGGATCATTGTTTTACAACCCACATAACGAGAACACAGTTAAAAATCAAGGAAAGAACTCGATAACATTTTCCGATCTATTAATTTTTCTAACGAAACCTGACTCTATGATAAGTAAAATGGGAATCTGTTAGATCCGAAATACATTTTACAATACAATTTACATGTTTATATTATATTGTATAATGATCACTATGCGAATAATATTCCAGAAGTAATTCTCTGCCGAAAAGTGGCGAATTTCCGAGGGGAGAGGGGGATCCATGGGGTCTGGACACTGACGTAATAATATATTATATTTATTATATATATATATTTAGTTTTATTCAATTTTATCATAATGAAAATGATCGACGGACAAAGACTTTATATTATACGGATTATATTCCATATCTCCATGACTACAATTGAGTATTCGACACATGGTATATGCGTTAGAAATACATATCATTTTTCAGGACCCCCCAACCCCAAGAAAATGTTGAAAATCCATCGCTGCTGCTGAGGTTATTATTCACATGTGATTGGCTCACATGCGCGTGTAATCTATTATATTATATTATTATTATCAATCTCGTACCTATTGTATTGGCAGAGAAACTACGTGAATGTGCAATAGTGAGATTTTCTCAAAAATACGTAAATATGCGAGATGTTAATAATGACTAACATCGATAATGGTGTTTGATGGTAGGGGTGAAAGATCATTAAAAGCAACCTAGGTGGCAGAGGTGGTTATCACAAACCAAATTATATCTAAAATATCTTCATATTATTATGATTATGAAAACTATTTTCATGTAGGTATTCTGTATTATTACGTTATCGTTATAATGTACCGTAATACTTCGGTAACAATAATAATAATACTTTTACGTGAAAACATAAAATTACGGATACATAAACGACAACATTACAACAGTATTCTATTGTCATTATGGAGTCCGTTAGATTACGTACGAAAATCGATGATAACACTATCAGGAAGAAGCATTCGGTTTTAACGGTGTAACGTATAATAACAATATATATTATATTTATAACATCATAGTATCGAAAACCAAACAGTAATATACTAGCTATCGATAAAATATTATTCGAATATGCCCCGGTAAACGTATAGGTAATAATATTAATAATATACTCGAATAATCTAGAACCTGTTAAAGGCTTCTTAGATTAATATGATAATATTCCGTTTTCTCGATATAAACACCCGTATATTTAGTAATATGAATATGATTCGAAGTTTAAATGCAAAACTAAAAATGTACTTCTTGAATATCACACCTGCAATCGTTTCCTGCATTCGTCATTGCACTTACAGCAGATTACACATATGCATCCGAAAAGGATATAATATGTTTAATAGATACAATATACAATTACGATTATCATTCGGCATGATTGAAAATAATGATTAGATATCATGTGACTCCAAATACTAGCGTGCATTCCCTGTGAAACTGGACAAAATGACTTAATACATAATATTAATTAATACCTATATTATGCTCGACGCCTGATATAAGTCTAGGAAGCTATCCTGCAACTTCTAATCGGAGATCTTTAAAAAGAAAGAAATCCGCATCGATTTCATTACATTAATATTGCAAAACGCTACGTCATGAGTAATTGGTTAATAATACGAATGAATTGAAAACAAATCAGTTTAAAGTAAGCGATTTGATAATTTTTTCAACATTCGTACATTAATTTATTGAATCATCATTGGATATTCGACGATAAAACGCATTCGGTGATAATAATAAAATCGCATAGAAATTTCATAGACCAGCAATCAGCATCCACACGTTTCACCCACCTGCACCCCCGCTCAATCCAAAACTGAAACTTATTAAACCATAATATATGTACAACCGCTGTGCCGTGCACAATATCGCATCGTGGTCACCGTGTGTGTTACGATACTATAATAATGTTATGTTACATAATATGGTGTACGTTACCTTAGCGGGGACGACGGTGGTGATACGTATGGCCATGCGGCTGAATCACGATAGCGGATCGAATCGAGACAAACGGACGTACGACCGTACATGAACCATTCTGCAGCACACTGTTTTTCGAGTCGAAACGCGGGTGGGCCGGCGCGCGGCGGCGGCGGCACGACACTGGTCGCTCGCGTTGCGCCGGTCCCCTGCACCACCCGGTAACGGCGTGCCGCTTACCCGCCGCTGCCGCCATAGGTACGTGTAGGTAACGTACACACGCCACGCACGAGCTTGGGTCGACCCCGGTTTCCATTCGGACGCGTATCCCCCCATATTGCCCCATGTTGAGACCGGATATGGCGAAAAAACCATTTAAACCCCCTAAATTCGATCATGATAAAGAGAATAATAATATACATAGGTTAGGTAGGTACTTATGTTTTATCTAAACATGGTTTTTTATTCTTCTTCCTTTTCATTATACACCGATGGAGATAAATCAATTTCTGTGGTAAAAGATGCCATCGCGTGAAAAAAAATTCACTCAAGGCGGTTTAAAATGCATTTCACCAATACGTATACGTATTACAATAGGTATATGAAAGTACGATATGTTTTAACATTTACCAACCAATTTCGGTTTGATACGTTCCATGTAAGGAACTAACCAAGCATTACTGAAGCAATATTATAATATTATGACTACCGCATAAAAGAGTATAATGTTCTCCAACAAAATAAAAATATACAAAGTAGACGAAAAAATATTAAAAAAATAACCTACGCAATGGAATTGTTTGAGAACAATAATGGCAAACGAATTAA
This sequence comes from Chaitophorus viminalis, assembly GCA_025469195.1. Classification (NCBI taxonomy): domain Eukaryota; kingdom Metazoa; phylum Arthropoda; class Insecta; order Hemiptera; family Aphididae; genus Chaitophorus; species Chaitophorus viminalis. The sequence continues at coordinate 108,965 of JAIPRK010000211.1, forward strand.
TTATTTGTATTCTTAATTTCTTGTATAACAGTGATTATCTATTGCATTGAACACTAAAAATTGTAATGTTATAACATATTAGTAATCTTACTTTTTTGTGTATAGAATAAGATGTTGAAAAATATAATAAATTGTAGTTTGTATAATACACCATTATATTTTGTTTTGTTCAATTGTCGGTACTGGAATTCTATGTACGGGTCTTAGCTTAAACCCAATATTTAGAATATTAATATTTAAAAATAAATAAAATATATAATGTACAAATGGAAGTAGAAATCTAATCTACATGTTTAAGAACTCATTCTTAGAATAATAATGTTAACGTAATATCATATTTATACTTGAAAGTATGAAAAATTACAATAACGTTTTAATATCACTTTTTGTATACGATTTTTATAGTTTTCTGTTTTGTTCGTATTATGTATTTTACATATTTTGGTTTATCGTTTATGGTTTGGTTTTTTTTTTTGTTCTACCAAAGTTTTAGCTAATCATCCCTTTTTTCTTAATGATATTTTAAAATTAGTGTTTACTGTACTCGTTCTGTTTTTCGTTATTAAATTCAATGGTTTTTTTGACGTATATAACGTTACAACCACAACGTAATAAAAATGTTTTCGAGCCCTGGTTTAGATAACTAACTTATTATGTATCTAAATATTGAAATGAACTATAAAAATAAATAAATAGATAATATTGTGTACTAGTTCTAAACTCTGATTCTAGGAAACCTTTCATCCTGTTTTTCCGTTGATAATAAAGATTATCATCGTAATCGATAACAAATAGTGAACCTATTGTATTATTAATTATTATTATTGTTTATACTCCATAAAGTAAAATTGTATTAATAATTTCAAGTGGTATGTAAAAAATAAAAGGTTAACAATATTTCATAATAAATTTAAAAAATGAACACGTACTTGTACAATGACGTGTGGAGTTGATTAAAAAAACCACTTATCAAGTTGTTTACATTGTTCACACATGCAAAATATTATATTTTTCACATTTTTTTAACTTCCGTTTGAAAATAAATGATTGAATTCAACAGTTACATAAAATGTTTATTATTATCATCATGTTATGTATTTTATTTGAACATATTGTATTCGGACTGTGAATACAAAAATTAATTGAATACTCGGAGTTAACGCGATTATTTTTTTTCCTACCGACGGAGATATTCAATTTACAACATAATACTAAGTACAAACAATTTTTCTAATTCAATTATATACTTAATCGTTATAAAATGTCTATTTCTATTTATAATACTAATAAGCTTTGTGGTTGTAAATGTATTACGATTTACCATACTGAGACTTCAAAGTTTAAAGTACCCTTTCGCACGTCTCCACGATGGTGTGTGATGCGTACAGTGATCTGCATTCGTTTCAATTTTGGTTTCCTTAATCCCGCGCAAGTGAAAACATAATAGCAATTCAAATACGTACGTAGTAAAATAGCACCATGTCGACAAAATTGCGACCGATATTATTAATAGTTGGTCGGTCTCGTCGATTTTCGACGCATTCTGATGAATAATTGGAATATAATTCCGAGTGCTTCTCCTTCTGCAACCAATTAAAAATTCACCAACAAATAAAAATAAAACATAAGTTATAATTTATTTCTCAAAACTAACAATAAAAAATTCAACTAATAATTTACTAAAATAAACCCAAAAAAAGTAGTTTAAAATTTAAAACCTCTAAATAATACCTAAAATACGAGTACTTACAAAATCCTAAAACTATTGTTAAACCTGACTCTTCATGTAGGCGTTCGAAGACGTAAAACCTGTTGGTATAGGAAATATATTAGATCGCTCAAACAATAATAATATAATATAGTACACATCGTTATTATTATAACGATTGGTGAAAATGTTTGCCATAACCGTGTGATCTTCTTGTGATATTTTATTATTGTTTGTTTAATTTAAAAATTTAATTTTCAGCGTTCATGGGACAAAGAGTAAAATATACTCTTTGTATTACATAACATACAATTTTAAATTTTAATGTATAGCATAATGTATTAATTAATTATACGTACAATTCGTTTAAATACATATAGTGTTATTATTAGCGCACGTATGTGCATACATTCCGTATAATTTTTTTTTTTCGGAGAAAACACCCCTTTGCATGCATACGTAATTGAGTAACACAGACGACAAACTTGCATCCCGCGTAATAATGAAACAACCATTTGCTTTTCGAGGAAAACGTAATTGTTCACATACCTACTCCACGTATTATAATGTCCGATTTACGCCGTGAAGTGGACTGATAAAAATGATTTTAGCCAATGCTCTCGTCGTGCACGAGTTTTACCGGATGAAAAGTATAATATAATTATTTCTGTTTGCCGGATTATTCCATCGGTAAACAATGGCGCGGAATATATTATACAAATGCAATTTTCGCGTCATATCGCCGCGTAGGCAATTACACATGAATATAATATAATATAGTATTATTGAAAATAAATTATTTCAACAACGGAAAAACAACATAAAATTAATAATTTTCGGGTCCATTGTATTTTTTTCCTCTTTTACTTTTAGGTCAACAAACCATGAGTATGGAATGATTAGTGTCTTAATGTTCCATTCTTACTTGATATAATTTGCAAACTCCGTTCTACTGTTGCAATTTGAAACAGTTTTTTTTCAACATTAATGTTAAACTCCAAATCATAGTTTTATAAGTGTATGAAGAGAAGTTGTAGTGACATGCTTAAAAATGTTAAAGAGAGAAGGGGTTTTATAAATCTTTATTCTTATATTCGAATAGCACGAAAATTTAGTAATTTTATTTTGATATATTTCAATTATTTTGCGAAAGAAGATAAAACTTTAAACATATTATTTTAGATTTCAGAATACAGTATTCATAAACAATCAAGCAGCAAGCACTTATCATTCAATACGAGATCAGAGTATCTTATAAATTATAATGCGGTGACAAAGTAGTCGGTGAATAATAGATAATCAGTTATTATCCATGGTCTAAATTAATATGAAATAATGGAAAAATTAAAAGGGTAAAAAAAATTCTTAATTTTAGAAATTTGCCTAATATCAGACATGGCATAAAGAATAAAAAATATGATTACCATATAAAAAAAAATGAACATTTATTATTTTATAGTCAATAGGGGGGTTTGAACCCCATAACCCGTCACCCCTTGAGCACGCTCATATTCGTATGGTTGTATGGATATTGGATACCGTTCTCAGCTTCAATAAAATATAAGAATACAACATCTATACTGTTTACATGTAATTTATGTATTATTACATGGCCGATATATCTGAGTATTTATTTTCAAAAGAAATTATTTTCTATTGAGATACATACTTTGGTACTGCACGTAAATACGTTAATGTAGCATTAAAAAAAAAAAAAAAAACACTTATAAGCGTTCGCAAATGAATATAACAATTTAAAGTTGAATTAATGGAGTAACTATAACGGATAATAAACACATCTATATGATAATAATCCATTCGGATTTCATGACTGCAGCCAATATAATACTCGTATAATACACGTAATTGAATTTAAAGTTGTACCGTGCGTATATTTCAAAACCTATTGCCTCGGAATGGTTCAAGACTGAATATCGTGTTTGCCAATAAATATTGTTTATCTTTTCAAAAACTTATTTCGGAAACAAAAGACAATTTTCGTCAATAGAATGTGGAAGTTGCTTTTGTGAAAAACAATATTTTTGGTGTCGTTTAGAATGTTTAGATGTCGCGGATGCGAAGTACAACGTACAAAACCCAAAACTATTATTTCCCTGAAGCATTACATATTATATATTTCTCATTTTTATTATTTGTATCCTTCATTTCCGTTTCCAAACTCAATTGTAACAATTATTCTTGGATATCAGATGGAACATATAAAAAGCTACAAACGCTGTTCATTTTTACTCAATTATCTATAAACTTAGCATAGAGTAATTATTCCAATCATTTGAAAAATTTCCAAGTACTTATATACTAATGAGATGACTGAATAGTAGCCAATTGAAAACTAAGTAACTTTAAGTTCTTCCTCATAGATTATGATATAAAAGTTAAAACGAAAAATTTTAAATCTGTATTAAGTTGTTCTTGATATTAGAATTATAATATAATTTTTTTGCATTCAATTTTAACTTATATATTATATTTAAGAATACATATTGCTAGTTGATATTAAATTGTTCTTAAAAATAACATCAATAATAAGTGTATAAGGAATATTTTAAAACTGTAAAAATATTCTGTAAATGTCAAAAAAATAACAGGAATATTGACTTACACGACATTTTTGTATGGTTATGTTCGTAAAAACCACATTTTCTACACACAATATACATGAATACATCCTGCGTTAAGTAAAAAACGTTGTATCCTAAATAAAAAGTTACATTACATACAATACAATCTTTCTGTGTTCACAAATTCAGTAGTACTTTATATTTGAACAGAGCCTCTATATGCCACTATGCCACTTGCCCCACGCGTGTTACCTAAAAAAAAAAAAAAGGTTCATCCGACAGCTTTATAAATTCCAAAGATTTATTAAACTTTCATTTGCTTACAACGTATTACAATATTGTTGGTGATAATATTACATACTGAATATGGAACGCATACTTTGAATTAATCAATACTTGGCCTTAATTATTTTGCATTATATTTCACTTGTATGATGGTTTTCATAGGTAATCCGCGAACAATATTAATTTTTTTTTTCCCTTTTTCTTTTGAATTTTCAGCTACTATATCAAATTTTTTACACTATTTAAATAATATTTAATATACGCCATGTATTTTTAGAAATGTAATACCAATAATTATATTGATTTGGGACGTCCTAAAGTATTAATCGTAAATCGCACAAAAAAGTTATCTGAAAATATTAGTGCACATAAATCAAATATAAGACAGTTTATTAGTTGACTTTATTTACATTAAAGATGTTAACCGGAATAATCTAAAGACGAATAAAATATTTACACTCTACCCCATCCCTACAGTTAAAACTTCACACAATTATCCTTAACATCAAATTATTTTCAGGATATTTAATTTATCTAATATCCATATTGTATCAATACAAACTAAATGATTTCCTTCGGTACCTATTTAACATTTAAATTAATGGTTGCAATTAAAGAATTGAAAATCCAATATTATTTTTAAAAAATAATACAATAATATATAACAATTTTCATTAAAAAATTAAAATACTTAATAAATAAAGACAACATAAGACGTAACGAACATAATGTCTTATTTATGATTAAGTTTATTTATTGATTAGTTGTTTTTGAGATTTTTCCTGTGTATCAAAAATAATACAAATAAATAAAATTATATAGATTGTAAATTAAATAAAGATTACCGGTTTATAATAATTTTTGAATTCATACGGTTTTATATTAATTATAGTGTTAGTGAAAACAATAACTATTGTGATTACAATAGATAAATTTAACTACTAAAAATTATCACCACAGTATAGGTAAATACATATATTTTAATCAATTTATGTCATTCAAAATGACATGCTAAATTCATAGGTACTTATAACTTTATTCATGAAATTTAATAAGTTATATTTGATATTTCAAGTATATCTATCATATTGTGAGTTATTAAATGTATTTAATTAAATGTATTTTCATGATATTATATTCATCAAGCATTTGAATTTCTTTTGTATCATTATGAATGAAAATTAAAAAAAAAAAAATCTAGATTCGTCGTTTGATTTAATTTATTTCTAAACACGGAAATAGAGTTGATAAATATACATAATTGTTATTATTCATTCTAATAATCTTCTCTTTGTGGATGATGCTAAATTAATAAAGATTATAAAAATTAAACAAAACGAAATTGATTTACAATTCGATATTAATAATTTATTATATTCAGCAATTAAATCATCTAAATTTAAATATCAACATATGTAAATGTATGCATTTCAATGTTAAATTAAATCCATGATTACTATTATTCTATCCTTGATACTAAAACTACTAAAACATTGAATATCTTATTTTAAAGATTTAGGTATAGTTTTTGATATCAAACTAAATTTTTCTTTATACACAGAAATGATTAAAATTAAAGCTATAGGATTTATTAAATGTACTTGAAGCAATTTCACTGACCTAAATCTTTTAAAAATCCTTTATAGTTACCTTGTTTGCTCTAATTTAGAATATTTCTATCTTAATACAACTACAGTCTTTGCCAGAAAAATTGAGACGGCGGCGGCGGCTCTTTTCTGTAAGTGTAGCCCAAACTAGTCGCTGGCAGTGTGGTGCAAAGGTCACACAGTTGGCTCACGCGCGTGCAGTCAGCAGTTCGAAACCGGCTCAGAGCAAAAAATGTTCTGCAGAATTTTCTGTACTATCTCTCCCATTCTGTTTGCCCTACACTGCTAAAAACTGGTTTATTGATGTATTTTCGGTAATAATATTGAAATTCGAAGAACTACTGGTTTTCCGTTATCGCGCCGCCGCCGCCGTCTCAATTAATCTGGCAACGACGGTAATCATACAATGAAGCAAACTACTCGTTTCAAATTAACTTTTTCTGTTTCATTTATTTTATAAACTTCCATAGAATTTCACATAATTCTTATATACAATGTTTTAAATTTCCTTAACCTTTCATTACTAAAATATCACCGTATATTTTTACTCCCTAAATTAAGACTAGCTGATATTGATTGCCCATAAATCTAATATTTAATATGTTTTAGAATTAATTGCTCCAATACAAGGAACTTTAAACAATTTTATCTTATATCTTCTAAAAAAAATTATATCTTAATTCCCCAGCTAAACCCTTTATGAATATCGGAAACACACATATTTATTATTATTTATAGTGTTTCTTACCTGTTTATTGTGTACACTAATAATATATTAAAAATGAACTTACATTTGTTTTGAACTACAAGATATATTTGTTATTCTCTTATGATAATAAATAATATGAAGTCTTGTTGACTTAATTTTTTTATCTACACTATTTTAAATATAATTTCATCGACACTAGAGAAAAATAGTACATGGCATAAATAATTTATTAAAATAATGTTTCAAACCTTCATACTCGTTCGGAATTGGAAATTCATCCAGTGTCAAATTCGATATATTTAAGACAACTGATTTATTAATGCGCTTAAAATATGTCACCTGTCCACGGATCTCGGCAATATATCAAATCAGACCATAATGATCCAGGCATTAAACCGAATGACCAAAATGATTTCAGTAGATATATTTTTAATTTTGTTTCACTAAAATCGTTCGAATTTAAAACGTTTACATTTTTTTTTTTCATCGAACAACAAATAAACATAGGATGATATTATAATATTATAAATTATTTAATGCGATATGTTTACAATAACAATAATACGCGAAACAAAAAGGGTGAGTTTATTATTGTTTTACACACTTGAACTCCGGCACTTCTGACACAAGAATAATATTATGTTAAAAATCGTAGAAAAAATGAGAAACAATGAAATTTCCAAAAGACCGACTAAATATGATTATGCATCTGAGCACTTTGGTACACATTTATTACTCGCTGTAATGGGAGTAGAAGTGGTGTATACAAAGGTATACATATACAATATAATATGGAGAATGTGATTAGAACAAGATATCAAAAATCTCGAGTGGCAACCACGATGTCGCGCACGATCGCAAATGTGATTTACACGCACGACCACACGAACGTTGAAAATTTGTTAGCTTATAATAATATAATTATTCGTTCGTGTTCGTGTTCATCCGGAAACTTCGTCTACACTCCTCCGTTTAATAGGTGCAGGATAAACGGCCCCATGTTATATCGCATGTAATATTATTTATTAATACATATTATTATACATATATTGTACACATCGATTGGTGAAAATACTTTTCGACCTCACTTGCATTATATACTTTTACTTATCTCTACACACAAACGATATACACGCCGGTTACACGATACTGAATACAGCGCCAATAAAACATTTTATTATGATATTATTATATAATATATTATATACTGTCCGTGTATATACGTATAGTAAGGCCAAGGTGTTCGAGATCCCGGCAAATGAGTTTCTACTCTGGTTCGAGTGAATCGAAAGAAAATACATAACTTTTTCGAATAATATTTATGTTCGGTAACCATATATTATGTATAGTATATAAATCTTTCGATCTCGAAGTTAATTTGGGGTTACCCACCAATCTCTACACAGAACTTGTTTCTAAAAAATGTATACTTACTCCGATTCCAACTACGCAAAAATAATCCGAGCAGCCGTCGAAAACTATTATTTCAGATGTGGATGGACGTTCAAAATCGTATTTATTTATTAATATTATATTTTTACGTTACATTTATAATGTTGCAGATTTTGGATTGATATTGGTTTTTTTAAAAACCATATTAGATACCTGTATTATAATAAAAATAAACATAATATTCGATCAGAGATATTGCGGAACAATATTAAAACACGAATCGTGCATTTATATATGTTTTAAAGTGAACATAAAATTATTTATTGTAATAAAACAATGGTGCATTAATTGAAAAATTAATGCACGTTTGTAATAGTCTATTTTATATTATTTAATTTATATTTATACTGAATATATTATATTTCAAATTATTTCTTTTTTTTTTTTTATACTTACGTAGAATAGTTTAATCTTATGTCTACTATATTACTACAAGCTTAGCTTAGAGGTATAGGTAATTTTTGTTATTTTAGTAAATATACTTTGTTACGTTGTGTTAATTAAATAATAAAAAATATTAAACTAAAGAAAAGAAATGATTTATTTATTATGAATTAAACGGGTAAGCTCAATTACTTACAATGTAATTACATACAATGGAGGTATAGAAACACAAAATAAGTATACATGATGGTTGTTGTGGAGGTACAATGATACTAGTTTACTACTAAGATATAAATTAAAACTGACAACAGGATCACAAATATAAAAATATAAAATATTAACATTAAAATTATTTACATGTTCATCAATTTACAATTGAATAGGTGTTCTTATATAAAATACAGTGTACCACACCAATAATTGAAAAACAACAAAAACCAACAATAATGTTATATGAATGCGTAATAATAGTATATATGTATGCATGAATTATTACTGCAGACAACCACGGAGGAACGATTTGTAGTGCATATAGTATTGCAAACTTACGCGTACATAGTCACGAATCCTACGGGGAGTTTATTTCGCACTTAATTTTATATATGCTTTGTGAAAAGTGGACGTCCACCCTGTCCTCCAGCACCGTTCCATTTCAAAATAATGTTCATTTATTATTTTTTGAATGCTTTTCGTTTGCTGGTGTTATATTATACATCACGTAGGTACAAAATACTAAGAATATATATCTATATATAATACGTATATAATGCGGCGCGTACGCTGCTTTCGCTCGTACGAACGATTTTTGTTCAAAGAGTTTTTTCAACCCCCCCCCCCACTCGACGATGACGACGTGGTGACGTAGAGGGAAACTATATGAAAAATATGCCGTAATAGTTTTCGCGCAATTTTATTCGCTAAACTGTTCTCATACGTACGTACATGCAGTACACGAAAATAGTAATTTTCGTTTTTGAACCCAACGCACGAGAGTGGGCAAAAGCAATAAAAGTATAATCAAACCCTTATTTCACATCATTTACGGCAAAAAAAGTTGAACATAACCGTTGTAATGTGTAATAATATATCGAATGACGTGTTGAAGAAACTCGTATATTTAGTTTTTTATTTTTAATTTTGTCAACTCGATGATGGTTTTGTTAGTATGTGACATGATATTATAGTATCTCCCCTTCAATAAATCAGAGTGTGACCCCGTAAAAATTGATTTTTTTTTGTTTTGTTCGCTACCCGTGTTATTCACAGACCAAGACCGATTAAATGTCAACCATTAATAACCGAAGTATAACATGCTAAAAAAAAAAAATATTATATTCTTATATAAACACAGACCACGAGAGTCCAGTAATTTATAATATAATCAGAATCATAATTGTATCGACATTTTTTTTTTTATATATTATCACTAATCAGTTACCTATATGTTAGTAAAATATTATATATGTAACTCGACTCAAGTAAATAATTATTATTATTTGGGAAATATAACTAATAGGTTTTATCAATTTTTATTTTGTATAATATATTAAATTTTATCATTTCCGTATTAAATTTGAAATTGATTATTTTTTTTTGTTTTAAAATATATTACGTGAGAAGGTATTTTTATTATTATCAGGAGAGAAAACATCTGTATTTTAGTCTCTGTAATAAGGTAAAAATACACACAACAAAAAGCACGGTCAGTAATGAATTCCTGTTTTATTAAATTTGAAAGTCTCCTGGATTTTTTTTCGACTTTCCAGTCGATTTAGAAGTTGAAGGAGACTACAATATGCTGCAGTATTTTAAACATTTTACGTTGTCACCAATGTTTTCCGAAATTGGAAAAAGACATCTGCACAGCAAAACCCTATCACCACCTACTACAGGTTGGTGTACTATATTATAGCTTCGTTGGTATATGATTGTCGCTCAAAACAAATTACCTTTTGTTCAAAAAAATTCAGAAAAATGACATATACTTACTTGATTTTTACATGTTTAATTATTTGCTCTCGAGGTGTTCATACAATCGAAAAAACCATTACGGAAAAGTATGTTATAATAATATTACCGTTGCGGCTGTTGTGACTGTTGTAAAGCATCTATCTAGTTATTAATTCCAATAGTGATTATATGGTCAACCGACAATAAAGATCTAGTCCACTAACTGTCCGATAATTCTCAGAAATTGATCGGATACATTTTCAGTACATGGTTTATTGGGATATGTTCAACACGTGTCCACGGTACACCGTCAAAAAACATGCTGCTGCGTAAACCGCAGTAATCCGGTTCGTCGAGCAAACAATTACCGCCCTTCGATGATCTAAAAATTGTGACATTTTTCGATTATCACGGTTTCATATAATACTGCGGACAGATGGTTTCTATGCTCGCGAGTGGTAGTATTCGTCGTAATCTAATTTTTATTGCGTATTATGCCGTTCCCAGTCGCTGTTCTGTTTGGATTAAATTTCAAGATGTAACAGTGTGATAAATAAAATATTGTCACGGTTGAAAACATTTATCCGTATACTCGGTTTTATACACTCGAGATTTATCCATAGAGTGTGCCCATGATATTGTTATTTCATTATCTATCTTGAAACCGTGTACTTGAGTGCGCCGGATAAAATTTTAGTCTTGTCGTTAAATTCACAAGTTTTGTTTTTACAATATTTAAAAAAAAAAATATGCAATTTATATACATTTCTCCGACTGGAAATAGTAAGTGTGGCGTATAAGTACAGATTTTCTCCTAAAGCCCTATTATTTCCTATACACCGTTACTTTACTAAGTAGGCTGCCCAAGACTATTTACCTAAGGGGATGGAGACAAGGAACCAACACAAATATGCGGTTAAGGATAGTTAGATAGTTGAAGGCCTCAACTTGGCACCTTGGGTCGGAATCATCGAGGCAGCAGCGGGGAAAAAGTTACCTACATATAATATATATATGCAAAATGTTAACTGATTACTTTCACGACCAAATAATATTACGTATATGAATCATCGGGTAAAGAGGAGATGAAAAGTTTATTAATAGGCGTTCTACGGGGTCAGTTTTGGGCCCAACGATATGGAATGTGCCTCCTACACAAGGAAATGCCGGATGGAGTCGAATTAATTGCGTATGACGATGATATAGCGATTACCGCAAAGGCCAAAAACAAATCCAAAGTAGAACGATTCTTAGAAGACGCATTTGAAAGAGTAATATAATTGCTAGAAGAAACGGGAATAGTTTTCCATAAATCAGAGGCTATTTTGTTCACGATGATGATATCACAGAATCGCATGAATATCATGATACGCGGACATTTCATCCAATTGGAGATACATTTAAAAGTAGCTTGGTTTATATTTAGATAGAAAACTAAAAATTTGAAGAACATGCACGCAAGGTAGACAACAAATGATATGATAAGAAGACTAATAATTAAAAAAAAATAGTAATAAGTTATTTTATTTAAATATTGTTGGTTTTAATTTTATTCGTATATTAACAGACCATTATTTTAAACATTCATCCTTTCCTATATATATATATAAGAATATATGGATATATATTATTACATAATATAGTAGTGGTTATATAGTTACTATATTACGTACGAAGTCCGGAACTGCATACTTCGCGATCTGTACAGTAATTGTTGTTCACACCACAAACTGTACAAGTTTGTTATCGTAAAATTTTTTATATATTTTGTAATGGGGACAGTGATTGCTATATACTCCCCAAAATGTACAATGTAATTTGCATAATCTATCAACATTGTACAACAACTTGTAAATTTCGTTAAGTGTACAAAAATCACTGTACAGCTCGCGAAGTGTACGATTTCGGACTTTGTACATAACAACTATACATGCAATGGCATCACGTGCGCATACAGTATTACAGTATTAAGTTATTATAGAAACTGAATAGAAAATGTATTGGAAACATTTATGATATTTATGAAAACAAGTATACATAAATATACATTTATTAAACGGCTTATACCTAAAAGTATTTTACCAAATTTCTTAAGCACGTTATTGGTTGAGAAACGGCAATTGTTAACGATCGTAAAATCTAACCGTATCTATTTGAGGCGCTAAAATTAAATTTTCCCACTCTTCAACTTTTTAACCGATAAGACGCGTGAATCCATCGTATATGTGGGTGAGTTTTGCAAACTTTCCACCCTTACGGCTACAAATGCTTACCACTGGTACGAGTACTTTTTTACTTTTAGTGGACAACCTTAACGGGAAAACAACGGTGGTCCAGATAGTCTACATGAATGCTGCGCTGCATGCATTACAAATTATTATTATTATGTCGTACGACAATCACACCCCGTGTGTGCCTATACTGTTAAGCTATATAACAATACATGTACGCGTGCCCGGAGCGATGAACACAAAGGGTTCGGAGGGGAAAAGCCTACACGAAAACCGCAAATGGGCTCCCTGTTCTGCCTCGCATCGATCCCCGGACCCGCCGGAAGGTGCAAGCCTTGGAAGATTAAACGGATCGATCGCGGTCGTCGCCGTACGCAGGACTACGGTGACCGTCTAATAATAACAATAATGTACCAGAATATGTGTTACGTCACCTGAAAATTTGTCCTTGCCTGGTCACCTAATCAATCCAATAGCTGCGTGTGGTACAGCAGGATGGACATCATCGTCGCCCCCGCGAAAATTCTCTATATTATTTGACTCCGCACGGCTTGCTACTCCTGAGCCCCAGCAACACGCCCACGCGACGATCTCCACCGCACAACCACCAGAGTTTCCTTCAATAGTGATCGATGCGATCGTATGCCAGCAATCATTCAACTAAGTCCAAGTCGGACGGATTTCCATTCACAAAACAACAGCACACTGTTTTCGCGCATAGACTATGCACCACATGCGTTATATCACTGAAGACGAGAAATAGTGGCCACTCGTACTGGGATAATTGTGCGCTGTGTAACATCGGTTGAAAAAAAAATTCAAAACCTCAACAAAACTGTACAATTGAATACATGTTACTGACGTATCACCTGAAGTAAAACATGTTTTCAACTAAAATGCTGTGTATCAAGTATATAAGTATTACTGTTGAACACAGGCGGTATGATTAAAATATTTCAATCCAAAACATCAAACGCGTCTACTGCAGTTATAATAATTATAATGTACATTTTCACTTTTGCGTAGTAGCGGGTAGTATAATAATATACTAATATAATATCTTTACCAAACTCGAAAATTCGAACCACACCCTGGTCTGACCTCTATCGTCGTTACACGTTAGGCCACTATACGCAATATCTCTCGTGGCGCATGCACGTAGTCGACTGGTGAGCCGGATCGAGCCGAATGTGGTTGGGGTCATATGCACGTATGGAATTATAGTCGCGACAATATATAATATTACACGTACCGAGTAAATAATAATAATAATAATTTAACTTTGGTCGTCGAACCTGTCGTGGTGGTATAGCCGATATTCCTATACATTAATACGCCATCGCCACCAGAGTTTCGGATTACACGTATATTATTAGTACTGAGCGTTCTCCGTGCGGTTTATAACGCGCTTTAGTAGCGGCCCCCACTGCAGGTTGTCCTCGTCGTCGTATTTTATCGCGGGGACAACGTAGAGTTCGAATAAAATATATTACTCCACAACCCCTCCAGCCGTCGTTTTACCGTACACTTTCCTACGTGTATATATGTATTTATTTATATACATAATATATTATATATATATATATATATATATACAGGTGTGCTATATATATATATTATATAATATGTATACCGGCGTGTTGCAGGTTTTTTTTTTTTTTTGTTTTCGCTTACGATATTTCATCCGGGCACAATAAATAGATATAGCCGACACCTGCAACGCAGTGGCGTGCCTGGAATATTATGAAACGGACGGTTATATTATGTAGGTCCACGTGGAGATACTATACAGGGTATATTATCATTATTATTATTATTATTATTATTATTATTATTATGATTATGATTATTATTATGTTGTTTCGAATGGTGAATTTTGTATACACATCTCGACCCGAAAACCTACACAGCTGTACCTATATTTTACCTAAGCAATTATTATTTTTTCAAACTGTAAACAGATAATTTAAGATTTTCAAGTGACCTCTGGTACACTAAATTCAATTGTATGTACTTACATAAAGCCGAAATCTCCGTAAAAATGGCAACAGTTTATTGTTTTTCAATCCATAGCAAATAAATCAAAAACTATTTGTCCGAAGTAGTAACCGATTTCCTTTGCTAGTCGTTGGAAGAGTATTGAGCGATATTTTCCCAAACGAGAACATTTAAAGTACTCGGTTCGATTTCAATTGTAATAATAGAGTTTCACGTTTAGAGAAAGACTCTATGAAACTTTTAGAGCGCTCATTTTAACACAACAAAACATCGTAACCTAATCAAAAACTTTCCCGTAGTGCCTAATAATTATTCTGTTGCTAACGCCAGGCAACAAATAATCGTTTTTGTTATAAAATTACAGTCATTGATGTCTGACCCCAATCGTTATCTACCCTTCTGCCTTCGATGGTTGTTACCCGCCCATACTTGTATTGAACACACCTAACCTAAGTTTCGTTAAAACGTTACGACGGTTTAACACAATTCAAAAACAGAAAGTTTTCATGTAATAGTCGATCGAAATAAATTAGATAAAAGAACACAAAAATATTCCATATACCTATTGTATTTCTTTTACACATTAAAACTCAAGTTCAACTATACAAATCCGTACCTACTAGATTAAACGTTTTTTATAGACTTTTTTCCCCTTCCATGATAAATAATACACCATAGTTTAATCTAAGGCAATATATTATAAATTTATTGTTTTACTTTAAATCGCATTTTAATCTCAGCCAATTTACAAAATCCCAAATTAATTCCAAATAACTTTACTATTTAGCTGAAAAATTAAGAGCATTTGACGACAATATTATATTAAATGATAAATCTTAACTAAACAATAACTATAATACATTCCCAAGGCCAATTATAGTAGAGAATATTATTATATTGCAATGCAGAGATAGCCGAATATATTAGGTACACAGAAATACAGAATATCTATTATCATTTATTCACAGGCATTTATAATTTCATACAATTTTTCATAAATTTTTAATGCTTAGTATGTATTGTTTATGGTTCATAATACATTTATCCAAATATCTTGTATTAATATATTATGAAGTTTGTCCATGGTTTATGATTCATTAAATACTCATGAGTTTGACAAGGACGTCCAATACAAATACGGTTTACGGGTTTTACGGTTAAATTTGTAATCGGGTTGTAAAACTATAATTCGCACCGTTAATATTGGGTTTTTTTTTTTTGTAAAATTATTTTAAATTTTAATAAAAGCATAAAAACCAAAAAAAAAAAAAAAATCATTTTACACTTCATGTACCGCATATGTTGGTACATTATTCTGTTTTATTTTTAATTTTCTTTTCTGTTTGTCACTAAATTCATTAACACATAAATTTAAAATAATTAAAATGATTAATTATTTTGGTTGCATTTTATACAATGTGATATTATACAGTTAAACTTTGTATAAATTGAAAACTATTTTACTTAAACTTTCATTGTTGAGTAAGTCGAATTAAGTATACGTATTGTGTTTAATTATATGCAATCATTTTATTCTAATTTAACGTGGACAACGTTACATGTTAACAAACTTTAATGTTAGTATTTTCACCAATAAATTTGCCACCATACTAGTTTTGCTTGGTGAAAAATACAATTTTAAATTTATAAATTAAAAATACGATTCCAAAATACAAACTTAATCTTTCGTATATATGAAGTAGTAAAAGTACGACGATGTATGTGTGTGTATATGTGTGTGTGTGTGTGTGTGTGTGTGTGTGTGTGTGTGTGTGTGTGTGTGTGTGTGTGTGTGTGTGTGTGTGTATAGATGTAAATATTTTAATAAAAAAATTTTTGTTGAATACACACCAATTTCAAATCACGTTTGTTCATGTACACACTGCGCGTATACAATATTTTTGTATTCTGTACAAATAACCCATGTAATATACATGCATGGGTTATGAAAATACGTTTCACGTTTGAATTTATAAATTATATTTCCAACATAATTGATTACCAAATAAATGGGTTTTGTTTTCCAAGTTATTATATTTTTATATAAATCTTGATAATTCAATTTTAAGCCTAGTTGATTATAAACACATCGGGTTAAAACTTGAAGCAAACTTTATCGTGCAATTCAACACTGCTTTTAAAATGTTTTACATAATCATTTTTTAGTTACGACACAGTTTTTGACATATTTAAGGAAAATCTGTTTTAACAACAACAGTATTGTTGCATGTTCCAAGAATCACATTTATACGAAATGCATTTTAAGAAGAAAAATCATCGTGATATAATCGTATTCCTCTCAAACATTTCCATTAAAACGTAATACGCAACAATTATCATATTCAGTTCACTTGGACATTATCCATTCAGTATTGTACATAATTAGAGCTCAGCTTTTAAAGCATAATAAATAACAAAACACAAAATTGCTTTAAAAAGCAAAAGAAAAGCATGACCAAAAATTAACATGAATTATAGACTTATAACAATGAATAAAAAAAAATTGCAATATCAATTCAAATTACAAAATTGCAATTTAAATTCACAAAAAAGAATTAACTACTATGAATTTTGCAAGATTTCCAGTAATGTAATCATCTTTATAGTCTTTCAGAATGTTTTTATAAAGACAAAATTTTTATAAATTACAACACGAAACTTAAATTTTGAAATGATTGATATTGATATTTGATGTTGTAGGACTACTAACTCTACAGGCTATATATATATATATATATGTCGATTATCTATCTAATACATTTAATAATCAAGTCGATAATCAATACAATAATAATCCATCCACACCTAGAATAATTTTAAAAAACAATAAAAAAACCAAAAAAAAAACATATACATAATAAAAAAGAAGCAAAAGAATTAAAAATAATTTGGTTTATTTGGAACCAGAATGACATACAACGAAATAATAATGTATACAAATTATATGTCTATCTCATAAATAAATAAAGAAGCATTTGCTTTTAAAATCCGAGCCGTATATATTATTATTATTTCCGATGTTTCAACATTAAATATTCCTCTCGGTAGTGTCAAAATATTATCTCTTAAAACTACATAATATAATCTCTTCACGTCATACAGGAAAGGGTAAAATATAAATGTTAATAATAATATATAAATAATGTGAAATCCACATAAATAGATACTTATATATGGTACATATTTTGTTAAGCAATTTACCGAAACCGTACATTTGTATAATCATAATATTAATAATAATAATAATAATAATAATAATAATAATAATAATAATAATAAGGTGTGCAACTTATATTAAAATAAATGTAACAACCATTTTCATATATTATTCGAAATAATACGGTTGTGCCGTACGTCATCGCCCGATGGTATTATTTTTCCGTACCATTTTTCTTCATCATGTATCTTGTTACGATTTAAATCCATGGATAATTATTTTTGTCAGTTAGAACCTATAGTAACAATTATTTATACTATAGTACGTGAAATTAAATCATAATAAACTTCATTGTTCCAATCTCGACTCGTTTAATTTAATACGACGCAACGTACGTGTTGTTTAACACTTTATTGTTATATTGGCGGAAATAATAATTATTTCCGCTATTCTGTTTTTCTCTATATTATAATATAAGCTATAAGTTTTCATTTTGTGCGGAGAAACAACAATAACTGAGAAGATACGTCATATATAATATTATGTATTGGTATAAACTATAAATGATGTTAATGTAACTATATGTAAATGTAAGGATGACACGGTGACACCCATTTCCGGAAACCAGATTGCAATTCTGAAATAATGCAATTATTTCCAACAAATATAGAAACAAACATTTTCATAAGTATCAACTAGATAACATTTCATGATTGAAATCCAAAACAAGATACATTTTAGGTTAGTAAATAAATGTAGTAGTTTACTGATATAATGGTGATAGATTATTAAGTATTCTGAGACACTTGTTTTACTATTTTATATGCTTAATTAAATAAGTTAATATGTAATATGGACTAATAGATAATGTGATATTTTGTTTTTTCCGTTGATATCTCAATGTATTACAATATTAAAAGATAAACGATTAGGAATTAAAAATTATAAAACACTAATTTAAAAAATATTAAAAAATGTTCAAAAAAATAATACAAAAACTCGCAAAAAACTTTAAATTTTATGCGATATCTGTATTTTAAAAGATCTACAATATGAACCTCTATACCTATACATTATTTTTTTATGTTAACAAATTATTAATTCAATAAAATAAAATTTAAATCAACGACTTTCTCTCTGATTTTACTTTAAAGGAATATAAAAACCTAAACTTTGGTTAATTTAACTATTAATGGATAGTTAATTATTTACATTATTTACTTAGCTTTGAATAGTCTTACACTTATACTAAGTTTAATAATCTACCATAATATTGTAAATATTTAATTGCATGTGTTAATATAATTGAATATAAATCAATCGTTTGGATCTTGGGTATATTAAATAAAAATTCATATTATTTGATTTTAAGAATTTTTCAATCACATTGATATTAATGATATTATTATAGGTACCTACTCAAATATTCAATGTCTTAAAACTCCATGTATTTAAAATACATTAAATATTCATAATACAACATACATAATTTATTTTATTAATTTTATTTTGTATATGATATCGGCTATTAAATCCTAATTTCAATCTTAACCAACAAATATAAAATACCAAATACATATACAAATAGATAACATGTATAAACATAAATGTGAACAAACATAAATAGATAAGTGATTATAAATATAAATATTAAAAAGTGTTTTATGACAAATAAATAAAACAAACAATAAAAATGATAGCCTCGCAGGATCAAACAACATCTACACACCCCAATAAAACAACAATTGCCGATCGATGGGTTACTTAGATCAACATACGTAATTTCACAAACGAATTTCTTGGCTACATTTCAATCCCACTATTGAACTTAGTACTAGAACACATTTCAATTATTTGTTGTATGGTTTGTTTGGCTCCACACGGACATAAGGGAGATTCTGTCATAGGTGCCCCATTTGAAGAGGAGACTTTGACTTCTACACTGATTAGTCCTTACTCTGTTTAAAGCTATCCAAATGTACCCAAGAACTAAGAAGGTTAAATACTAGAACTTTCGTAATTGAATCTTCAATCAATATAAATATTTTCATATTATTTCCATCAAGTTCTCCACCAAATCAGATATTGATTCTGTTGGGAATTTCAAATCCAAGATAGGGTTGACATCAATATTTTTGATGGATGTGAAATTATATCGTTGTATAATGGAGTTCAGAGTTGCTCATTACTTTTTTTTACAATCTGTTACAATCTAGACCAATGATATTGTATATCTACGCAGAACTTTCACATTGATACTCCAGCTTGTACCCACCAATTTCGCTATGCCATTATTTCTAGATTTCAGCTTGTATTCCATTGTCTCGATATAATCATTAAATGTTAAATTATGTCTATTTTACCTAAACTTGAGTATTCATAGTTAGCCACTGGAGGTAGATATCCCTAATTTGTAGTTCAAACTTTCTGCTTGCTTCTCTATTATTTAAGAAAAAAACTGTTACACCAGTTTTACTTGAATTTATTGTAAAGTGCCACTTCCTATAAAAGTTTACTAACTATTAAGTATATTAACTATATAATAGTTTTGAAGAGTAATTAAGTAAATTTAATACGCATTCAATCTTGTCAAAAAATTCGGCTTGGGTTACCAATTTTTAATGCAAGGTCATGCGTTGATACATTTTCTAGCTTCTATTATTACTAAGTCAACTGTATAAATATTTAAAAACATAGGTGAAAGAAATGACATTTAAGGCAATATATTCTGTAAATATTCGTATGAGCTTGTATCGCCATTTATGTACAATCTGAACTTTTTGTTTAATTACATAGATTCCATTAATCTCAATATCTTTCTGCACCTCTCTATTTTAGCCAACTTGACTAGCAACCATCTCTTCCCGGCTATACCATAAATCCTAGAAGATTGCACCGGATTTATTCTTGCTTTGAAAACCATTTTCTGAATGGATAGTAAAAGCAAGAATTGATCGCAATAATTTCTAACTGTTCTAAAACCAGCCTGTTTTATCGAAAATTCTCTTTCCAGTACCAGTTGCAACTTCATAGTAATAAGTCTGTCAAAAACTTTGTATACCGTTGATAATAGTGAAACTGGTTTATAGTCATTTGCCCGCCTTATCCAGTTTTAATATGGCTATAACTTTAGTCTCTCTCCAAAGTTTTGGGAGAACTCCAGAGTTTACAATGTTTTTAATTAACCAGTTTCCACCTTAAACTCATTTTTTTAGAAATTCTACTATCCGGTCATCATACATTAATAATATATGAGACTGGCTTGGTATTTTAATTGAAGTAAAATGTAAATAGGTAGCACACTAAAAGTTTTACATATAATATCAAGCACATAAAATATCTCAAATAACAACTACTAGAATTGCGGGATGTTTTCAAATTTGAAAGTAATATTGACAATTTTAATTTTTCTTTTAAAGACTTTGAGTTATTCGTATAAATCTATTCAAATTCTTCTAAAATTTTATTAAATCTTACTATAATGAAATGTCGGTCAAGATATTATTCAATAGTTGTTGCTGTTTTACAATTCAGTTATTTTACATAATTTAGAAATTAACACCGTGAAACAACTTTTTGCAGAATAGTTTTAGAAAACCATTTAAAAAAAAAAACATAATATGTGATTTTTCATCTGTATTAAAGTATTTTATTATTAATATATTTGATTTAACTTATTAACGCCGTTATAATTGAAAACTATTAGTCAATAACGAAATTAATTACAAATAACCAAAGAAATTTGATTGCGTTATTCGTTAAACCTTTATTAATAAGTTCGATAAAGAATAATAAAATCATTTACAATAAGTTTTATATCACAAAACAAAAAACAAAAATTATATTTAATTTTAAATACAATATATCTTATATCTTTACCTATTACATAATTGTTTGATTAAATAAGACATTTTTTTGTTTAATTTATATGTTAATAAGTTGGTGATATAGTATTAAAAATAAAATAGCGAAAACGGTATAATAATAAAGAAACAATTTTTTTAGAAAAACAAAATAAGATAAAATTATATTTGCCTCTTGGTAAATATTCACATGGGCTCTCAATCATTTAACCACGCCACTGTAAATAATTAAATTTAACAAAACCATCTTGTGTTTTAATATGATTTATGTATATACAGATATTTGTATATAAATTTAAAAAAAGCTTAATGCTTCAACAATTAAGTTATAAAAATAAAAAAGCAGTGGGATGATTTTAACATTATAAAACTTAGACAACTGAACTTCCTACTTTTGAAACTTTTCGTTTTACTTTAAATAGTACTAATAAATAATAAAAATGTTTTTTTCAAGTTATATGCATAAAATATAAGAGTTTTAGCCAGTGATAAAATAAATATATTATAACCAAGTATAAAATTACATTAAAATCAACGTTTAATATCCTTTTTCGATTACATAAAATATTAAATAAACTATACATATCATAATATTATTATTATATTAGGTTTATTCAATTTGAAAATAAAAATGTATTTCTAATAAGAGTTGCATAAAAATTAAAATACCATAAGAATATTTAATATATTTATTACGAGTTCAACCCTCTATCGTAAATTCTTTTTTCAATCGGACATACTATAACTATGATTAGAAAAGTAAATAAACAGAAAGAAACACGTCATATTGATTTACTCGGTAGTCGTGATTGAATGAGATAAGAAAGAAACATAATAAATAAATCTAAAGTATTAGTTATCGACTTAACAGTAATTTGAGAGAATAGACCAATTTCGTTGAGTTTTGTCACTTATCCAGAGTTCATTAATTTTGTAAATTAATTTTAACCGTTTATTAATATTAACACCATATCGTAACGTGGAAATGGAGTAACAAAAAGTAGTAGATAAGTTAAAAGAAAATAAACTCAACCAAAAGTTTATATTATACCAAATATATCTGCAGCGTGTGGAACATAAGGTGCTGATGGATTTGAACAAGAGTTATGTATATAACATGTATTAGACTATACAAAGAAAAAAAAATACCTCGGAAAAAGCAATAACGTAGTAGGTATTTAACATTTATCAACAGATAAACCGCGTATTATTATTATTTGTTATTACGAACGGTAATAAATATCTTGGGGATTACGGCAAAACTAAATATTAACACAATATTAATTTGTTTTGATGTGTAAATATACGATTCGTTTGATTACCATCCATCATCGTCTTGACGCAAACACATTGTACATATACTGGGGAAGTGTTGTACAGCGTGCGAATAACAATAATGGTGAAAATAATAATATACAATAATAATGCGTGCACTTTTGCTCAATTTTTAATGCTTAGAGAAATAATAATGAGGGAAGAGAAGAACTTCTACGCGGATTTCGGTGTCCGCTGTAACACGCGCGGATCAATAACCCGGTAATGGGTATTGGGTATACACGTATATTATATTATTGTAAAAGTAGCAACCACGAACGAGCGCGCCGCCGTGTAGATGGAGTAATTTTATTGAAATAAACGCCCGACAACTTACACGCACAAATGAATGGCAAAATATTGCATCGTATCCGAAATCGAAGGGTTTGGAAAGAAAGCGCTGTACAGTTTTGTACGTCTGACTGAACTTATATTTATATAATATATGTATGTATAAATAACATATACTTCACCGTCTAAATACGTGTACACCCCCGACGTCTGAATCTTACAGAATTAATGGTGTGAAACGGACGAGATTATCACCTAAAAATCGAATGAACGTACGGAGTATAGACGCGTATGAACGAGTGTGTGTGTGTGTGTGGGGGGGAGGGGGTGAATATGTAATGCGTACGATTAAAGTGTAAAATCGTTCGTTCTTTAGTCGTACGCATTGAAATGAAGTTGAATATTATGCATATTCGAATGCTCGCGATGATATAACAATGTACTGATTGAAAACTTTCAATACATTTATATTGAAGTATATTTTATCGGATTTGCGAATTTCTCGATCTTAAGCCGAAATCGAAGCAGTTCACTGAGTCACAGATAAAATGCGCTCGACAATGATGTTTTTATGGTTTATGTCTTGTTTTTTACATTTTACTCCATTTCCGTGTAATGCTTAAACTTATGATTCATTATTATTATATAAATATCATAATAGAAGTACTGTCATAGCCTAGCGGTATAAGACGGCTGTGCGTAATCGTACGGTCACCGGTTAGAATCCGGGCGGCCCAGCCGTCCGGTGAGAAGATGCCGCTACCACCCCCTCCCAAACTATAACACGTAATTAAGTCTTCATAAAAATAATCGTTGAGATATAATGGCCACGATGCCAAAATCTCCCTAATATGAAAAAAAAAAGCATAATATAATAATTGTTTTATACCTTTGACATAATGTAATCGACTATTTTAGTTTTTACGATTTTCCGAAAAACTTCTGGAGAGATACCTTCAACGTACATTATACATAATGCGGAAACAGTCCGAAACCATAAAATATTATTATAATATATTGCAAAGAGCGTACGAACGTTTTGCCGGCGCACTTCTCCCACCTGAAAAATCATAAAGTTAATAACAAAATATTCTCAAACGGAATAAGAAAATATTGTACTGAACAACTATACTATATAATATACAAATATACTAATATATTATAAGCCGTACATCGATAATTAACAATGTATATAATACATGGTAATCTACATATTTTAAATAATTGTTATTAGATTTCATTCATCGTACGTAATTCGTGTCTCATATAAAATATGAATAACGCCAAAGGAAATATTTGTAATCAAAATATAAAACGTCATTTTTTAAGGCACGACAATTTATAATAATAATTATCCGACATTATTATGTGTGTGCTGTATTATATTATACTCGGCGCTAAATAAAATTAAAGTTAATATAATTCTGTTTTGAAAATAGTAGTTGACACCGAATGAAAACTTCCATTTTAAATTACGCACTTAAATTTTCAAACTGTAAAACTATATTATATAATTTAATGCCTATGCCTCTTGTGGTAGTGTTGTGTAATAAGATTATAAACGATATTCTTTACGATCCTACGCCCGCCGTGGTAATATATTAATTGTATGTTTAGTTTTATGTCACACATATTATTATTATATATAATTTTGATGAAAGTCTTTGTCAGCAAATATTATACTCGTCGCCGTAATGTCGACACCACTTGCGGGATACAATTGCCTTCGAACAAAAATAACCGCGCACGGTAGCCGTATAATTCACATGCAACGCAAACACGATTAATTATTTTTAAAGTCACTTGTTATGACCAAACAATAATAATATCGTTAAAAGTAATAGCTATAGTAGGTACTTTTGCAATGGCCAGCAATAAAAATGTAAAAAATACAATATATGCATAAAACATAAAACATGTACAATAACAGTTAAATTTTAACGTATGGAATTGTGTTTCGAATACCTATTATTATATTATATTATTTGAAGAGCATAAATTTTAGTATAGATACATCAGACAGTAATAATAGTACATTATACGGTAACAAAATATATATTTTATTTTGTTTTTTTCACTGCAGTTTTGAACCAAAACAACGTGTATATAAATATAACTACTATTATTATAGTTTGTCTATTACACATAAAGAAACATTCGATAAATCATCTCCATGGAACATATATGTTTTAATAAATAATTTAGACGCCAGAATTATTTGTTATTCAGTGAGTACTTAAATAATAAAAATAGTTATTATACTTTTGTATCGGTCTGTATTGTTTTTTTTTTTTTTTATTATTACCAACTGTCGAGTTATAACATTTTAACTTTTGTCTAATATAGTTTAGCAAACAGTAAAGTTTTAGTCGTTCGACGTTTACAAAATGTACACGCGCGCTATTAAATCGTAAAATCTACCAAAAATTACCTAATTATTATGTCAACTTTTGGTTTTTTTTCGGTTGAAACACGGTCATTAAATATTTAGAATGAAACTTGTTCAACAATAGAAGTTACTGTTCCGTTTTCCCGAAATACCATTGTACAAAGAGGTAGCGGTTCGCCGCGGTTTAAATCGGTTGTAAACCCAAAGAAATCGATCCATTTTCACAAGTTCACATTTCAAACAGGTTCTACCTGGAAATAATTTCGTTTCGTATCGTAAATTGTGCACACACAATGGAACATGCCACATTTACATAACATATTACTTTTGATTATATAAATTCGGTATTCAATTCGTACATTGTTAGAAAACACCAACGCTTTTAAATTTTATTTTCAAGGAAAAACTTGTGATATTTTCTTCTTCCCTTGTTAATAAATGCACCATATTATGTTTATACTATATGGGTGCATTTAGTAATTCAAAATTAAAACGTTAAGTAGTGCGGTGTACAATGTCTGGATGGAATAAAAAACATCAAAAAATAGTGATACAAATAACTAAATTAATTACGTAATGTGTTTATTTAATATCAACTTCACAAAAAGTTATCCGAACTTTGTACCTACTTTTGTTTTGGTAATAACATGTTGTGCAAAAATACGTATCCGTTTCACAATACATTTTTTTTTTTCATTTCTGTTAAAATTGAGAATTCTATTTGTGATATGATCGGTTTTTGTACATAATATCTATTTCATGAACGGAATTGCTGTTGTTTTACGTGAATGTGAATATA
Source organism: Chaitophorus viminalis (assembly GCA_025469195.1). Classification (NCBI taxonomy): domain Eukaryota; kingdom Metazoa; phylum Arthropoda; class Insecta; order Hemiptera; family Aphididae; genus Chaitophorus; species Chaitophorus viminalis. Next base: position 135,684 of record JAIPRK010000211.1, read on the forward strand.
GATATCAGTTAGCGTAATAAATACAAAAGAGAGGTTTGAAGGTGAAAAAATAAACCGAAAAATGATACAAACACTGTTCATTTTTAATTTAATCCTTATTGTAATAATAATTTTTTTTTTTTTTATTGCAATTATAATCATCAGTACTGCACGTTTTTCACATGATAAATAATATTATATAAAAATATCAGAACGAATAAATAAATAAAACCATTTCAACGCGTGGTGTTATTCAAATAATGTGAGATAAAAATACGTGCATTGTTTATTTTTCTCTGCTGTTTATTGTTCAATTTTATAGTCGGGTGCTCCGCGTTGACTTGAAATGCATACATCTTCGTTCTCCTACTGTATATCCTAACACGAAATATTGTATAACAACATGAAAACAACTTTCTGGCGTCAACATTTTTACCAGGAATGTGATCAAAACTTAAATATTTTAGAAACCATTTCGATAATAAAATAACGAATACACGCGATTGTAGGTGATTTTTCAATCTATAAAATATCCTATCCTAAATATCCATTACTATTAGGTATCCGAGAACTGAACTATATGTTACATTTCCGAGAAAATAATTCACGTTTAGTTCACAGCGTTCATGTTAAAATCACAATTATTAAACTTTAAGCATTCGTGCATAGTTTATATAACAATTATTCGTTTGATATCTGCATCGAGGAAACGATATGTGTTGTACCTTTAGTACCTATCTGTTTCAAGAAGAATATGTCTATAGAAATATTAAATTTTCGTGAATATCAAATTCATCGTACACTCAGATTATGAAATACTCAGATGCTCATAATGTTTACAATTGATTTTGTAATTTTGGAGGACTTTTCATCGATGCAAATTTACTATTATTGATTAGGTTACTCATAAATAAAGTTTTAGGTGTAGCATTTTTGAAAAAAAAAAATGAAAATAAAAATGTCCGGAGACATATTAATATTTTTACGTATTAGTCATAATGTTGTAAGTATTGTAATACTCAAGGTGATTGAATGTATATTTAAATGTTTTATGTTACGAAGATATGCGTAAAATATTATAATTTTGTATTATTATTAATATTTTTTCTATACCGAATTTAACCAGCAAATGATAAAATCAATAGCTGGTCACCGTTGTGTTTGTGATTGATCAAATACGACGTGTTGAAAATTCGCAAATGTACACAATGATTATTTATTTTCGTTTTACTTTTTCTGTTAATTAATCGCCGTTTTGTCATCACCTTTGTCGCGCATCATTAGGTAAAACTAATATCCTCACTCCAAAGTGCTTAAAAGAACAATTCGTCCAAACAGTCCCGCTTTCTCAAAATTGGCGTCTTGCGGGGAAACGTCATTATTTTCAGCCCTCTCCCCACAATGGTGATATCGATCATCTCGCGCGCCAGAATCCAGTATTCAACACGAAAAATCGTGTTCAACACGTCATGTATGTGATCTAAAAGCCCGTCAGATGAGATGTGAGCCGATTATAGCTGTCGAGTAGAGCAAAAAATGCGAGAGAAAAACGTCGGAGAGCCTTGCGACAAACGTTTGCGGGTTATCATCGTTATGTCGTCATAACGAGAAGGCGTCGACGACGATTTGTCGATCGATTGGTTCTGTTCTCGTCGTAGTCATCACCGTCGTCGTTGTCGAGCCCGTGGGGACCTTCTGACGCATAGGTTGTGCCCGGGAGCACGCGGATAAACAGATTTCGACGGTGACGCGCACAGGTGTTTTCGCCGCGCGCATTAACCCCGAAGTCCGCCACCACCACCACATCATCCCTCGCGGACTGCCAAGCTTCTGCAGGACCTCGTGTATTATTATTATTATTATTTTACTACGATTTGCACGTACGTGGGTTGGATCATGACGCGGGTGTGCGCGTTCGATATGACGCAACGAGGTCGGGTAGAAGGTATGTGTGTGTGTGTGTGTGTGTGTGTGTGTGTAACGAGATATAAAACAATAAACGATAGTGACCGCATTCGAGCCCTCGTTTCCCGCCCCAAGCCAATAGCACTATCCACGTGTAGCTATATTATCATGTGCAAGGGTGTTATAACGTTTATTTTGTAGATGGTATATAAATGTATGTATTTGTATGTGTATAAATGTGGAGCTACGTGCGATTTCCAATTCCATCGGAGATGTCGGAAATCGTGTATCCGATACAACAACAACGGGACTGCGATCAGTATTCAAAAATACGTATAAAACAGTTATAATATACGCCATTACTCTTGAGTTATTAAAATATTATATTATATTTAAATAATCGTAATACAGAGCACAAACTTAGGTACAAGAGAAGGATTCATAACGTTCAGGGCTGCCTGGTATTTTACAAACGGATCTCTCAACGAACAACTTAAGTTATAATCACAGTCACTTAACTCGTTGAAACTCATTATGAAAGATTCCACATTAAGCTATGAAACTATTCAAATCCTCTCATCAGTAATAAAAAATAATACGTTCTCCTTTTCCCTCCTCGGTTATGTCCAATGTTGTCTAAAAGACAACGGTTTAAAAGCCTATACTATAATTCGGGGAAAAAAACCAAACCACTTATTGACAAAAAAATTGAATTATAACCTGAGGTTGTAAGATACTATTTATGAATCGTGATAATTATTTTCTTATGATTACAGTGCTACAGCGTGACGTGCGTTTTCCAATTCTGTCGGAAATATCAATAACAACGTGACGGTGTTAAATATTCAAAAATACGTATACAATACAATATGGACTTTATAACAGGATGGGGTATTGGGCATGGAGATAAGATGGATTTTCATGCTTAACTAATATTTAAATATAATCAAATAATAAGTATACAGTTCGCCCGCAATCACCATGACGATAGCCCGTATGTCGATCGTATTCATTCACGTACCGTTTGATTATTGCGCATTCGCTGATCACGTATTACGTTAATCGCGCCACATAATATATAACCAATCTTAAATTATTACGAAGTGTGTCACTGGCACTTTATTGCCCAAGTCATCCTCCAAATGATATCTATCAATTTCAAGTCTTTTTTCCAAAATGGATGAAAAAAAAATCAGCCAAAACACTTCGCCAAATAGGTATGCATTTTTATTACAATATCACTACTTTGCCAATCACCAAATCTTTAAACAGTCAATCACCAAAACTCATCGTATACAAGTCAAAAATTAACTTCAGAGAAAATTGCGTTATTCGTACTTAAAGTTAAATTATTATTTTTATTGCATAATATATAATTATAATTTCTTTGTTAAAACTTATCATGTATTGTAATTAGATTTAATTTAATTGTATTTGGAACTCTTGTTTATACATAATAATGTTTATTTTATTGAAATTCCCAAGTTCAAATCTTCACCGCAAAAATTCAAATTTTACTTATTATTTTTGTCATTCCTCCATTTCTTATCATTAATAATATTATTATTATTATCATTAAAATTAGTATTTATTTTTTTATTACCTATCTTTACTCTCTTCATGCTATTACTTAGCTGTTATTATTATTATTTTTTTTTTTTTTTTTAGCTTTTATAGCCTATTGAGGGCCTTCGCTGCTTCCACAATTTCTTGCCACTTATCTTTATTTTCACTTCCTACTAGTTCTGTTTCTGGTGCAATCTTTGCTAAATCTGATTTTATAGTGTCTATCCATCTATGCCTAGGGCAGCCTCTGGATTTTCTACCATTGATTCTGCCCATCAGAACTTGCTTGAATATGCTATTTTGTGTTGGAATTACATTATTTTATTAATTAGATTAATTAATACCTGTTAGTATATCATTATATAATTACTTATCTATATTATTTCTATGCGTATATATATATATATAATATATTATAGCATTTTAATTGGTTTTTAGCAATTTTAAAAAAAAAACTATTTTTTATTGTATATATTTTTAATTACCTATGTTATTTTTTATTTAATCGTGCCGTGCTGCAATATTATGTTAAATAGAAGTACTTGGTTAAACAAAAAAAAAATAATACTTATGAGTATTTCTTTGACTCGTGTTCATATTTGATACATCAGTAGAAAATCAGATCAGTATACAAAATTACAGACCATGATTACAGACTATATCGAATTTTTTATCCTTATTGGCATATCGCTGTTCTTGTTTAAAATCATTTGAGTTTATACGTTTCAAAAGTAATACATCTGCCCTATTCAAAATCTTAAGGTAGTTCTAATGAGTCTATTTCCAGCTCTATAGGATAACAATTGACAGAGTTCTTAGAAAAAGATAATTTGGACAAAACCTCAAAATCATATTATGGTTAAAAAACTCATTTTTTAATTTATCGAATTTCAAAAAAAAAAAATATGTCCATCCCATCAGAGATTAAAATCGTCTATTGAGCATGGTTTCAGCTCTAAAGTATTAAAATTGATAAATTGCTTGATCATTGTTGACCGTTCATAAAAAATTCCCAATCGATCCTGAAGAACTGAATTCTTGATATTATACTTGATCAAAAATGAAGAAAAATTGACATTATTTTGTAAATTCAATGTTTAAATAAATAATATTACCATTCTATAGAATATTTTATAGTCGACAGTAGTTGCTATTTGTATAAATTGTTGCGCTATTATAGTTGTACACTAAAATCTATTAAAAAGAAAAATTTAAAAATAAATGTAAAAAATTTCCATTATAATAATATATTGTGAATTGTGATTGAATTTATATTGTTTTGATTTGATAAAGAGGGTATGATGGGGTCCCCACGGCTCATTTTAATTTTCATATCATCCTTCCATTAAAAAATCCCGAGAACGTCCCTGCAATATAATAAAATAATACAGGCACCTATAATCTTGTATTATTATTACAAACGTGCATAATATACGGAGAGAACATTATGTACACGGGGAGCAGTCGCGTCGTTTTTGCGTTTTTGGTTCTCGAGACCGACCCGTCACTTCGAATTACGCGTTCGACACAATACACGTTAAGTGTGCGATACGACGTATACGCGAAGTACACACACGCCACGATCGATTCGCTGTTGCGACCCACGTGGCAAAGACGGCATATATATAGCGCACAGCTACGTCATTTTAATTCGATTGGAAATCGTACTGGAGATGCGCTGCCGTTGTACGCCTGTAAAGTGTTCATCATGAGGGAGTGGCGGCGACATCACATGGTATACACTGTAATGTTGTTCGAAAGAGTTTTTTTTTTTTTTTTTTCGAAATTACTATTACATATTATTATTCTATACCACGTTGTGTTATTGCTTCGCGGTTATGTGTATACTCGAATTACAGATAATTGACAACAATTAAATAAGCTTATAACATAATTATATATTTTTACACTTTTTATTAAGAGTATAAAAATTGATGATACAAAATACACACCTTCACGCAGAATCCACAACTCTTAAATCCAAGACTTCGTTCATTTAAAAGCAATAGTATAATACTATTAAATGACGCCTATACTTGTATTCTCAGCCTACACGATGTACAACAAATATGAACAATTATTGTTGCTCACGGTTTACCGTTTTCACTCCAAACCATCTTACCTACTTTATCATTTTTAAATAATTTAAATCATCATTTATTTATTTACGCTATACCATTATTAATATAAACTTTCAAGCTATAAGGTTTTACATTATTATTATAATTTTTTTTTTTAATTCATACAATTTCCTTCATATTGTGAGAAAGAAGTAATTTATCTTCCATACCCGCGCACTGGGTCTAATATCGAAAACAGCATTTTTATTTTCAAAATCAGTTAGAAGTATAATGGTGGCTACGAAAATTACTATTTTGGATTATTTTTTAATTAATTTCTATTTAAAATCAAGCTCAACGGTATCGTGAGAACATTTGGTACGTATAGTGCAGATACTTATGTGATTGGAAATCGATAAGTTTTCAACATCAAAAGGGCCATAAGTTTTTAAAAAAAAAAACAACGTTGCGAAAGTGCATCACGAGTTATTGAAACACTACAGCATATCAAAGTAATTTATACTTCAGTTTCCACATTATTTCACTACTAAAGTGGCTCTACGGTACATATAGGTAATATAAATATATTATACTGTACTTGGTGACGCGGAAAATCTAAAAACAATACGTCGTTGTGAATTTTTATTGATGTGTATACACGCACTATCATAATTTTATAATATAGGTACTTCAATGGAATAATAATATTATAACACATACCAATAAACCCAATTAGGATAAAAATGAGCTTACCAATACAGCTGACAGCAGTAGTAATGTAGTATTAAACAATAATTACTAATCAGAACTAACATTGCGATTTAAAAAATAATTATAATTATTGCGGATATAGTCATTAGTATTATTAATATTATCTTTATCACTAAATTTAAACATAATTATGACACATTGACTAAGAAAACAAAATATGATTATAAAATAAAGACTGAAAAATATACGGGTCTTCTGTGGTGATGCAAAAATATTTAAATATTTAAATATCCTAGTTTTTATTAAGATTTAATACAATAATGTATACCCACTGGCCACTGTCTTATATTATTATCTCATATTTTGATATGTGTTATACTGCAAGTATGACTTATGAACCAGATAATTTTTCATATTACGAAATACGAATAGGTATACTGTATAGTATTTATTTTCATTATTTATACGCCACGTACATTGTATACAATATACTTTTAATATGCTTTCTTCGGCTTTTTTTCATTGATCGTGTCTCGTCCGTAACCGGAACTCGCCACCGAGGCTAAGCTTAGCTGTTCACATTTTCGCAATATTCAAGGAACTCAGTGAAGCCCTATTGTATGGCACACTGTCGTCGCAGTAGTCGTAGATCTCTGTAACATGTCACCTACCTCTACCTAGCTCTGTTCCTACATAAGAAGCCGGAAAACTTTATCACCCTCCATCCAGCCCTAACAAAGGTAACATACATTATGTATAAGTATGTATTCATAATATTATAGAATGGTCTTTTAAGTACTATAAAGTATTATGTTACTTCAATACATCTAAGAAGAACCTATTGTCATCGTTTAACGTTTTTAACGTTTTTATTGCCCTCTTCTAGTATTCAAAAAATCGCTGTAAACAATCGCGCCTAACATAAACTTTTAATTTAACAGTAAATAGTTTTGTATGTTATCGTTTTTTATGTCGTTTATAATACTTTTATAATATGATTTATAAATTTCAATCAAATAACCATTTCAAATACGTTTTATTTTGAATGCAAAAATGTTGACAACATTTATTTGATTGTTTCGTTTTAGATGATTCATAAATTAAAAATTTGAAAAACATTTGATTTGCTTATTTTATTTTTTACATTAAAGGATATCGATCATTTTTCTTTATTTACTTTGATGATTTTAATTTCGAAAACTGAATTTTAATTCTAAGCTTACCTTACAAACTTTAAATTATAATATAATCTCATAACTCTTTTGATGATAATATTATCACACCGACATAATTATCAACCAGCCGTAAGTTTTGTAATTTTTCGTTTATTTTACTAATTTAATAAAAAATATATTGTGTGAAATAGAATCAACTTAAAGGATAAAATAATAATACAATTTTATAGTAATGCAAAAAATTGTATGTATTCGTCCATATCTTAAAAGATAATATTTTATTGTTATAAATAAATTTAATATCATATGAATAAATATTGATGGAATGCGAAGGGTAAAATTATTTATTTTGTATATATACTACGTTTTTAAAAAGCTCCTAAAATACCAGTCGCATTTATCTGGGCTTTTAAGAAAATTTGGATTTTATTTGAAAAATTATGAAGTATTCTGAATATGAACCATAAGTTTTTCTGGGAGTCTATGCAGTTTTTATTCCACGATATGAACTCGCTGGATTAGATAAAGCCTCGAGGGTTTGTTTATTTTTTGTCTGATTTGAGGTTGATATATCTTTGCTTCAGGATGCGAACCCACGCCAACTACGAGTGCAGAATAAGCCTGACCCGAATAATTCTTATTTTTATTTATATTTCGACAAGACGTATTATTGGCATATATTTTATCAACCATATTATTATATTTAAATAATTGGATTTGGGATGTTTTTTTATTTGTTGATGGATATAACGCTGAGATGTTTTGCGACTACAGGTAATACAAATATAATTCCATCTGATTAAGACTGACATTTTCATAAAATAAAAAATTAAAATAATGATATCACTGGTAAATATATTGTAATATCATAAAATATCTCAAGAACCCACTTATACCAAACTATAGCGTATTATATCAAAATTATTCATATTGATACATTTACAAGATAAAATATTAAAATTATATAATCACGCTAATATTGTTTTTGATGTATTCAAATATACTACTCAAGAAGCACAAGCAAAACACAACGTAAGTACTTTATTCAATCCAACTCAAATTTAGTTTTATTATAATTAATGATTAATATAATTGATTAGTTATTTTTCTATCATTATATATGTATCTATATTATCATTGATATTTTAATTTTCAATCCATCGAGAAAATAGTGCAACGGTGAAGTAATAAAAATTTCCAAAATTCAGTTTTAAAAATAATAAATTTCTCATTTCTCGCTTCTTCTGTTAAACTTAGCAAAGATCATAATAGATTTTTCATACTTTACATTATGTATAACTTTATCCTTTATAAGTGTAAATGTTATTTTAAATATAATCGGATTGCATTTTTACGAAAATATTCGGTTAAATCATTTTTGATTTGGTAAAATAATCGTCATACTTACAAAAAATTGGTGTTTAGATAATATTTGATTGGGATCATCCCACACATATAGTTTTAACACATTTATATATAGTTATATACAGAGCAAATAAATATTCCCAAACTTTATATGACACAACCCATTTTTGAAATATTTTATATTTAAAAGACCAACTATGGTTAATTTATTTTTATTTTTTTGTTCTTTTGCATTTTTTGTTAAAATTAAATGGACTCCTACAAAAATGTTAAATGTATAATAATATAGAAAACTATAAGGCAAATATCATAGTATACTGGTATATATGGTGATTAGTGTTTATTCAAATATATTTTTTATCCATATTATAAAACAATTTATATATTTTAAAATTTAATGGGACCCACCAATAATATAATTAATACCCAATTTTGGGACGTGATCCACAGTTTAGAAATCATTGATATAGAGTATTGATATAGTGATATACTTACTGATATTATGCTTTGTACAACATTTTCCTTTAACTTCCATGTTTTTATCTTGGAGAAAAAAACAGCAGAATTTATTTTTTATTACTATTCTGTTCTTAGCATTAGTCTTTTCATTTCAGGGAACTTTACAAAACTTATAAAAATAAAGCTCTGTGATTATATTTTTTGTAAACATATTCATAAATATACACGAACAAGTAATAACTTAAAACTATAAGTAATAATGTGCTAGATTACGAATTTCTAGCATAAATGCAGTATCACTCATTGATAAATATTCGAGTTATTTTATTTTCATATCAAAGATTCTGATATGCTTGTGACTTTTTACATTTTGTGATACATAGAACTTTTGACTAACTTTAGTTTCACAAAAAGTTCCGAAATAATAAAATCTCAATAAATTGAAAAATATTAGAATCAAATACATTAATATAAATTTGGAAAATTTTCGATAGAGTTGGTTTTACTTATTTTTAAATTGATTTTCAATGCTTAATTATTTACAACATGAGGTAACAATCTAGTTCAGAAAAATCTGTAACTATAATAATTCTATCCATATGGTTTGTTGACACCAGCTATTTGCTGATACAACTAGGAAAAATCATGAATTAGAAATACCTTAAAAATAAATTGTATTTAAAATGTTGGGAAGCCTCTAATAAATAATAATATTAGTTCTATAGTTACTTTCTATTAATGTTGGACAACAATATCGATGATTCGATATGATATAGATATCGTGACAAAGTTTACATATCGATATTGTTTTGTATTACAATATATTTCAGGATATATATTTTTAATAAAAATAGTTTTAATTTTTTATAAAATGTATATTACTATAAAATTAATTTATCTGTAAGTAGATTATTTTTTTCTCTTATCTTCAATGAGCTTAATAAAGCAAATTTTTGAATTCATAGTTATTAATGAGTACTGAATAGGAAATTTTTAAAATGAGCATTTTCGATATTTTTAATACGATATTGTGATACGAATGATACGATATTGATACACAAATCATTTCGTTGCCCATCACTACTCTCTACAGACATTCTTTTTGGTGACTTTGACATTTGACATTCTAAAATAACATCTGCAAGTATGCAAAAATATTGTAAAAGACATCAGAAAAGAGTAAAAATATCATGTTTCCTTATTATTTGTGATTTTTAAGATTTACTTACTAAAAAAATAAAAATTTGAAATCCTCCAACTAATCAGTCTTGATTATTATGCATTAATCATTAATCATATTCATATCTTGATCGTTGTAATTTCAAACGTTCTTCTTTTATACTCGTAACTAAAAATATTGTAAATGCTTTTATTTCCCTTCCACAATCTGTCTATATATGTACTTATATGTAAATAGGATAGTGTGCGTTGGTTTTTATTTTTGTTTATTTTTATAGTGATATTTTATGTTGCCAACATTTATAAATGACAATATTTATACAACGTTAGTAAATGTTATTGAGTTACCATGATAGGTATATATCCATAAAGACGCACTGTTGCCAACAGACATGGGTGCAGTGAATAAAATGCTGGACAAGGTGAAACTTCAATGTCGAGCCTTCGATAAAATGGTGGAGACTGGAGGCCAGTATGAGAAAAAAAAAGAGGAATTGGAGTGCGAGTTGCAAAGGAGAGGACCACAAAACGCAAGGGCCTAAAGGCGAAAAAAATTAAAATTATTTTTTTTTAATTATTAAATCTTCTTTTTCTTTTCTGTAAGGGATGGCCAAATAGGGCATGTCCTATCTGTCATCCCAACAACGATTTTCTTCTTTGAATAAACGATGAGGGGTTGGGAGGCAGAAATGTAAAAACAAATCCCTCCCGATCTCAATTCAAGTTGATAAATTAATTTCTAAGTTTTAAAGAACAACATATTCGCAGATGAAATGAAAAACGTTAGAAAAACACGCGTGGCCACATTGAAGAGAGTGTTTATTTATATGCAATTTTATGACCAAGTTTTTACCATACAATTATGCAACAGTTAAAAATGTATGAGTATAATATAATATGAGTATTATATTTTAATGTACGTATACAACTTTAAACGTATTCACCGGAGTACACAACTTACTGGTTAATTAACATGAAAATAAAATGTAATTAGCCTGACTTGATTATAATAAAATTATAATATAACATGGATAATGTTTAGTTAAAAATTATTTTCACTCACATTTAAAGTATTTCATGACCACAAAATATTATTTCATGCTGATATTGCACTTATCAACTAAGATCCGGAAAAGTAATCCTGTAAACTATGTATAATTACATTTTTTCTCGTGATATGATATAGACAATGGGACCATTTGATAATCATGGTACATTGGTACATTTATGTTCATATAGTCACATGCCATGAATTATTTTTGATTTTTCATTATTTACTATCAATGATTCAATTATATTCAGCTATTTGTGGAAAAAATATTTATTTCCCACCTGTTCTGCGATATTTGCGCAACGCGGAAATTCTAATATTTTTCCAACCATAATCATCGAATATTATCCCTTGGGGGGGGGGGATAAATAGAGTCCATGCAAGCTGCTGCACGGCAATAACTATTATCCAGCCTTCATGTAATTATATGGAAAAAAAAAATGTGTTTTTATGTGCGTTAAGGGCAAATGGTATCCCAAAGGTAAATAGAACGGTAAATAAAGCATAATTAATATCAATTTAACGTCGTAATAACGTAGTTGTACGCAAACGCGTTTATTTTAACCAGAAAACTGTCACATCAATTTATTGGGAATGATACACGAATCTGAAAAGTGCAGGACCGCTTACCGACCGTATCAGTCAGACGCGTTTATTTGTTAATTAAATAGCAGCGTAAGAGATAGTGCCTATCTATATTTGATCTGACGCGCGAAATGTTGACTCCACTTATCGTAGATTTACTAGGACTTCATACAACTCGATTACGCTACGAGTAATCGAGAATGTACTCATTCATGGACTATTCATTCACTCATTCAATACACTCATGTAAAAATTTCGCACCGCATTGCCAGAACAACTCGGAGTCAAAGACTTTCTTTGCTATATTTTTAATAACAGTTTCAGAACGATTATCCGGTATACCTTGTTTGCATATTATGTCACTGTGCAATTTTTTTTTTTAGTTGTCACTATTCTCTCTTGTATAATTTATAAATGTTTTCTGGATATTATAATTGATATTGTAATTTTTAACATAACCATAATTTACATAATTACATTTATTCATATGAAATGTTTTTTTTTTTTTTTGCGTTACTAATACAACAAAAACTTAAATACATAATACGAGTTGTGATTAATTCATAAATACTCTGTGAAAATTTCTTTCTAATTTTGTTTTCCTAGTTAAGTAATTTGATTTAAAATAGAAAATATTGAAACATTGAAAACTTGCGGTACCAATTTTTCAAATATTAAATATCTTTAAATCACCAGGGACGGTAAAAATCGAAGTCAAACAAAATTTCATTTTCAGAAATAAGTTTATAGTCCCATCGACCATATGGAATGGATTTATTTATATTAAAACTAGGTTCATTAAAATCTATTCCATTAACTTAATTCAAAATAAATAACAAAGGTCAATTTTTATCTACCTATTTCAGAAATTTACTTCAATAAATGCATTTCATAGATATATATTAAGTATAAAGATATTTTTGAGTAAATGTTAAAATTTTAAATATTATTATCTATGATAAACATAACAAACATATTAAATTTTAGTTATTTTTCATACTAACACAAAAAAATGAACAGCAATATTGTTTTTTTAAATAAGCCCTGCATAAAGCTTTTAATAATAAAAAAAAAAAACATTCAGTATGTTTACATGTTTACATTTATAAATTACAGCTTTACATAAAAAAATAAACGTACAGGTTAATATTTTAATCTTGACTTATATATAAACTTTTAATCATATTAATGAAATCTTGAATGTAACAAAATTAATATAAAATAATAAAATCAAATTCAAATAAAAATATTCTATTTATATCGGTAAATTTATTCAAAACAAAAATATTTTTTTTTTATTTGTCTTAGTTAACTTTTTATAATTCGCCGTATTTAAGTATTTTATTCTGTCATATAAAATCCTTTTCAAATTATTTTTTGCAAAATTATTTACTTTTTACTATAATGGAATAAAAATAATACTTCGTATTATGTAAACTATAAACCAGTCATTTTAAAATTGATAAAATATGTGGAGTGGAATGATGTAAAAATTATAATTTATGTATTGATTATATTCAATGCTTATAATTAAACAGTATCTACATTTTACATGTTTTTGATATAGCTTCATAAACAATCATTATACACTAAGAAATAACTGAAAAGTATTTATCAATATATGATATATATGACTATTTAAATTATAATCACCTTAAATAATTTTGAATGTTTATTTATAATTATATATTAGGAAGTGTCACTTACTAAAAACTATGAAAACGTCCCTTGTTTTCTTTTCATTATATTTTGAAATTGCTATGAGTATATACATGATACATTATAGTGTAACAAAATGGTTTTGAGTTTAAAGTAGGTATATGTAACAATTTGTTGTTTTTATAATATTTTTAATTAAATAATAATATATTTACTTTTTTGTGTAATCCTTTAAGATGTATAATCACAATAGTGTATGAAAATATTCGTAATTTAAATACATTCACATTATTTATTGAAAAATAATAATATTTTTATTCATTAATTCAAAAATATATTAACCAATTACTTCGTATGATAATCAATAGCCACATAGGTATGTTTCATGTTTGTACCCAACAAATGTTGATAATGCATTGTAAATATTTTGTATTAAGTTTTTATTCATATATAAAGATGGTTTTCTTTCTTTTTCTTTCTTTTAATATCACATTACGAATTTTTTTTCAAATCCATGAAGTAAAATCAATGATACATCAAGCATAGGGTAAATAATTAAATACTGCGGTTAAAATCAATTGAAAAAGAAAACTTTTCACTGTCCCTTGAGATGTTGTTTAGTTCATTTGTGATGTATTAGTAACTGAATTAGTTGAAATTAGCTACATAAGTGATTAATGGCAATCCCTCTGTTTTGCTAATCAACAACACATACATACACGCACACATAATCAAATGTATAATGTTGCCCTAAAAATGTGTTTGTAGAGCATTGATTTAAAAACCCAATAATTATGCAGAAAAATGATTAGATAAATCATAATAGAATACAAGAGAAATTCTGGACTAACCAAACGTAACGTTTGTTAATATAATGCAATCATTCAATACTATTAATATCAGTTTTTTTTATTTTCTAGTAAGTATACATTATATTGAAATTATTTTCATTTAAAACAAGCATTTATAGATAAAAATTCACTCATTTTATAAATTTACAAACAAAAGAAAATACATGAAAAGTTAATAGATAAATAAATTCATTGTACAATCAACATTTACTTTTTGTATAACATATAAAGTACTTACTTATTTATAATCATCATATCTTTCTAATAATGTCCGCATGAGAAATATTTTAATTTAAAATGACGTAATTTTCATTCTGATGCTCACAAAACTTAATCATGTTTTATTTAAAACGTTTTGTTATAAATGGAAATATATTCTCATATTAATATAATATGAGTGATGGTATTTCAACAAATAACTCCCTATATGTAGTAGACAATTTTAATGTAGAGTTATATAAAAATAGATTCTGAAACAATACCGTTTTATTAAGCCTAACAAAAATCATTGACTATATATAAGTCAGACGATGACAATTATTTTTTAGTATAATAAATGTTAATAGTTATTAGTATAAAATTCAACACAAGCGTATGATTAGGTCAATCAATTCATTTATTGTTTATAATAATATTTTATTCAGTAGGTACACTCTATTAAACAAACATTTTTTATAGACGGATAAGAGTTAAAGTAAACCTTGGGTAAAATCTTATTTGTGTGTGTTTTGGGTCAAGCGTCAAAACTGTTGGTATTACATTTGGGTGTAATGTATGTGCTTTATTTTTCATAACACATTTTGGGTCTGTCAAAATACAAAATTTTTATCTATACAGTAAGATACGTCTCATTTTTAATACATATGTTTATTAAAAATTGTAATGAAGTCTCAACCCATTACAAATTAATGCCAATGAAAATTCGTAATTTTACAAATGTTTAAATATATTTTTAGAAAATAACCAACAAATGAAAAAAATTCAAATTTGTGGTGTATATTTAAACTATTTTTAACAAAATTGCTATCATTTTCTAATTACGATAGCATATTTTTCAGTTCAATTTTGAAATTATTCACTTATGTAATATTTTTTACAAGGAGAATGATTCGAGACGAACACAATATACTATATGTGTTTTCACGTACTAAACCACTTTTATCACTATTCTTTTATTACTAAAAGGATATATAACAATTTAATATATATCAATTTATTGATAATATTAAATCAACCTACTCTTTGAAAATGTTGAATACAGTAGTTTTGTTTGAATTAAAAATCATTAACTGATTTAAAATTAGTTACTACTAACCTAGACATTTTGCATTGAGAGATGTAACTTCTATAAACAAAGGATACATAAATAATTATTAGGTAACAATACGTATGCTAATCATAGCTATATCAATACCATACAATTTTATTATTGATCTCTCAGATACTCATTTATACATAATTTATTGTTATTGTTTTGAATCATTGCTGTATGTTATATTGTTATATAAATAATGAATCATGTATACACATTATGTAAGTAAATATGATATAAAATTCAAAAACTCAAAAATGTATGAAGCATTCAGCCATCATGTGTTTAATATAATACACAATTAACTGTTCTAATATCATAAACGTAATAATTCTATAACTGTGTTCAAAGCATAATATATCTCGCCGAAACCTAACAGAGCGTCTATTAACTTTTCGTGTCTGTCATGGACTGCAGTTAGTTGTTACATTACCAACACTTTTTACTAGTTAAAACTTGATTTTTAAATAAGATATTTAATTTATTCCTTAAATTTATGTTTGTATAAACATTATATTCATAACCGCAAGTAAACTACAATTTATTAATATTAATATACATATATATTAATTATTAATACGATTGTACATCGACTCGTGTATTCGCTAGAATTAAAATCATTGTTTGAAGTGAAAATATATTAATTAGAGCATTATACTCTACGTATTAAAAGGCAGTGATTTACGAATTATTTCCCCAAGTTTGTAAGAATAAAACACGACCCTTCACGTACCTTTCGTACAACAACGTTATTATATAATAAAATCTATCTAAATAGCCATTTAATAACTAGCTGATAATATTGATAATAATTACACTTACACTTACAAATTTACTGTATATTATACTAACATTATCTTGTTATTATTAATTTTTTGTCTTCCGATGAGTCATTATTTTCATATTTATATTAAACTCGGATGGTTGCTTAAACTAAACCTATACATCCATACTTACAACTATATTTGTGATACATTAAATAAATCTGAGTTCAAGAAAGTAAAAGTTCCAAGCGTTCGTTTACACCCTTTTAGAAATACATATTATACTAGTCAAGATATTGAAAAATAATCACTGTAGTTACAAAATATTGCAAAACTAGTAATTAGCAGTGCTAAAAGAAAAATTTTATTTTTGGCAAAAAATAAATCATATACTGCTAATTATAATAATATGCAAAATTAATGAAATTAAATTATTGCTTTTAAGTTAAATTTATTTACGTTCTCAAGATTACATTACTGTTACTGTTAGGCTTAGAAAGTTAATTCGTTACTTTAGATAGTACCTTTTTTATTCAAAAAATAACTTTTAAGCTTATTAATAAATATGAAATTCAATACATTAAATATATATATATATATTCTTAGATGTCATTTTTTTTTTTTTTTTTTATTAAAAACAAAAAGAACACCTACATTATTATACAATAAGTAGTATAGTTAATCGATTACTGAGCTGGATGGTTTGATTAAAGGGAGTGTCCAAACAACACTACTTCACAATTCTAAACTCTTTTTTTTTTTACATTTTATCCCTATAATATGTACATTTTTTTTTTTTAAGTTTACGATGCTCCTTGGGTCAGTTGCACTTAAGGCTGCGTGGTGTGTTAACAGAAATTATTGTATAAGAAAGGAGAGATTGGATATATTAGGGGATTGGAATGATTGTATTAATGCATATCACTCTTGAAAAAAAAATTCAACGAACAATATTCTACAAAAGCGCTCGAGTGAAAAGTAGTATTATAATTTAAAAAATTGACTTTATAATTGGTATATTTTGAAGCTTCACTATAATTTCTTTTTGTCGTCCAACGGAATAAATTGAAAAACTTGGTATACAGAAACGACAGGCCAAGGATGCTCAAGTGTTTTGCTTTCACCATCCCATTCCTTTTTATTTAAAGTTAATCTGTGTAGTGTACAAAAAAATAATAGTACATAATATTACGTTCCCGGTATGAAATAGTGTTGTTAACGTTGATAATCTGTTATACTATATACTTGCGAATGTTGTCGGCTGGTTAAATATATAAAATAAATAAGTAACGAAAAATTCGAAGGAACAAATTACTATACAATAATAATTACATATTAATTGCTAACCTATTGAAATTACCAGGAAAAGTAATTAAATCGTGACCTATCAAATTGCCTAGTTAAGATTACTCGTTACAGAAACTTGAAAGCTTAAGTCTCTCCCCAACTTTCTACTAATTATGTACTACTGATTACATATTATATTCGCATAAACTATAGTACAAACCACATGAGTACAATAACAAGCTATTATATTCTAGTTACACACAAACACACACAAAGACACATGAATTATGAATATATTACATTGCACCGTCTAGTAAACTTTTAACTAAACTACCCGAACTTATAATAATAATAATAATAATAATAATAATAAATTATGTACCTATACAGACGTTTTGAAAGAATTATGTTAATTTTGTTTACGTTGTAGTAGAACAATATGTCTATAGGAACAAGACGTTTAACAAAAAAAAAAAATTATGAAAACTTTTAGAATTAAAATTCAGAACACACCAATCGTACAGAAATTAAAACAAGACATTAGTTATTTAATAATTATAAAAAGTAAATATTAATTAAAAATTGATAAAAATAAAACAAAGCGTTTTTTCTATGACATGTTGTGGAATGTGTCAACTAAATAACGTTATGGTTAAAAAAAAAAAGAAACCATGATATATTTCATATTACAGTGTAATGGAAGTATCAGGAAACCCCTATGTATGAAAAACGAATTGTAATTTGCATAGGCCATAATGCAAAAAAAAAAAAAAAATTAAACACGAAAAAATCTGAAAAAAAGAATCACATTACATATTATCACACATTGTATAAATATATATATATATATATATGTATATAAATACTTACTCGGGTATGTATATCGTATTGATGGTATTATTATCACAGTGGATGTGTGCAATGTTGTAAATAATGCGCGCTTTCGTATTGTAATCGTAAACTACTATAATTTCAAAATAATTGGCTTAAAGGACGATCGTTGTCAAAAACGAAAAAATAATAATAATAATAATAATAATATGTATACTAATATATTGTCCCATAAACTTAACATATTAATATTAAAAAAACATTATATAAATCCGACCCGTTCGTGAGAATTATCATTATTCATTATTATTAATTTGGAGCTTTGAAAAATCGAAATAAGGTTTTTTGTTTTTTTTTTTTTTCATCACAAACCTACGCGTTACGTGCACACTAATATTATAATAATTTATCATAATAATAATATTGCACAAAGTTTAACGATAATTATTATTATTTTCGTACACTGTTTATACTTGTCTACGATATAATAAAACCGTTTTCGTCGGATTAAAACGCTGTACGCATTTCCACACGAAAATATTTTTATCATTAATCGTAACGAAATGCGAGTGCACACAAAGAGCCAATTTTTAATTTTTTTTTTTTTTTTTCGTTTGATATTCGACCGTCTGCGATTATCCACTGCAACTACTACAATAGTTATTATTATTCTTGACATTATTTTTTTTCGTTTTTCCGCTTTTCTCGAGACGCTGCCCCGCTTATCGCCATCTAGCGGCGGCAACGGCACGCCAATGAATCGATGGTCGTACCCCTCGTCAGTGTACGGTCGACTAACAAAACAGCACGCATGTGTGTCGCTCCGTTCCGTCGGGAAATTGTCGATCTTTGGGCGAACTTTTAAGAACATTATATTATTGCCCGTTGTAATATTGTTATTGTCAAAAATCAAAATGGTGAGTACCGATTTTTACTAAAAGAAAATATTTTTGTTGCGCAAAACGTCTTTTGAGACTGTACAACCGTCCGAACGATATTTTTCCATTTTTTTTATTTCTCTTCTCGCCCATCAGCAATAACACTCGTCAACAATAACATTATGAGAACGGTTTCGCTTTTACAATATACGATCAAACAAAAAATTAATTAATTAAAAAAATATTTAATTTTTTCGCACTACACAACTACTAATCATCGCCGAGAATACGGGGACTTAAATTAATTTCCTACAACTCGTAAACATTGTGTTTCTGTACGATTAAAATATTTATTTGCGCTTGTGTACATTTTGCATGTTCGTAGTACGGATTCGTGAACTATGCTCTAGAGCTGCTGGTGTTGAAAACTTTTGGCGAAGAGACGTGGGAAAAAATCAAGTGAGTACCGAAACTTTAAAATTTGTCGTGCGTAATCGACGTCAAATTCTATTCCTGTCTTCTCGCCACAGGAAGGACGCTGAGGTGACGATGGACGGCCAGTTTTTGGTCAGACAGATTTACGACGACGAAATCACGTACAATTTAGTGTCGTCGGCCGCTCAAATTCTCAGTGAGCATTACCATTTTAACGCATAGATTTCGGTTCACTAAAACGTCATCGCGCGTATAAAATATAATTTAGTAAATACAGTAATATTATGGAATAGGTATTATATAAGACGCATTTCGACGTTTAAACCAATGTTAGTGGCGCGGCGACGTGGTGAACCGTGTTTGGCCATATACAATTTTGTACTTTTTTTTGGTGAACGAGTGCAGGTGGAATATTTAGACTATAGTCTTCGAAAAATGTCAAGTTCACCACGCTACTGATCAATGCTAGTATAATAATGTATAACTGTTTACAGGCTGCAGTTTTCTAATATGAATTTACAGGAAAAAGGCACGTACAAAATAAATTAACGTGGTACGAAATTCATTTCTCAATTATATTATTTTCGTTCCTTTTTCTTGTGCCAGGGATTTTTATTTTTCAATTTTTTCATTTTTCGAACATTATTATTTCAATGATATTTTTTTATCATTCGATAAAACCAATTACCTGTATAACCTGATAGTTATAACTGGAATGGTTAAAGTAGTAGGTTAAAAAATAAAAATAAGATTACTCGATAATACTGAGTGTTTTAAACATTTAGATTACAGCCATAATATTGTATACAAATTTGAATAAATAAACAATACATGCAGCTTAGAGCATTCCACGGGATGATAAAGAAGACGGGCAACTATATTACAGTATAGTGGTTTATTTTATTTCAAAATTCCATTTTTACATAAGTATGTTTAAGCTGGTTTGATTTTTAGATTGAAAAAGAAAAACGAATTATATTTATGTTTGTAATATGTTAATGAACCGTGTAGAGTGTTACGTCATGCCGTGTGTGTATGTGTATGTGTGTTTAATAGAACTGCCGGCCAGCAGCATACTAGAACTGTTCGGGAAGATGTTTTTCGAGTTTTGCCAGGATTCCGGTTACGATAAAATCCTACAGGTGCTCGGAGCCACACCCCGAGACTTTCTTCAAGTAAGCATTGTTCGGCTCACTAGCGCGTTGCTGCCCTTATTGCGTGACGGGTACCTATGTACTACAGCACGTTTATGCCCATCCGTTGTGTTTTTACAGAATTTGGACGCACTGCACGATCATTTGGGCACGCTGTATCCAGGCATGAGAGCCCCGTCTTTCCGGTGCACCGAGAGGACCGAGGACGGCGCGCTCGTTTTGCACTATTATTCCGATCGGCCCGGTTTAGAATACATAGTCATCGGGATCGTTAAGGTAGTGTCAACAAATCAATATTTTTATTTCGTATCGAACAGCGACGAGTGTGTGCCCATTTTACAACGAACGATTGGGGGACGGTTTTTTTTCTTTTTCTCAATTTTTGCAGACTGTTGCCAGCAAACTTCACAACACCGAAGTGGAGGTGGAAATATTGCAAACCAAAGAGGAATGCGATCACGTGCAGTTTTTAATAACCGAGAAAAACAACACCGGCCAACGTCAGAACGATCAGACCACAGAAGTCGAGACTTTATCGCAAGGTCGTCATTACGATCAAATATTATAAATTATAATACCTACGTATTTCACACGTTTTATAGTCCATTATACGGGAGATGGGAGGGGAAACGATTTACAGTTCGATGGGCAAAAATTGACCAACTGTATGCGGATAGTATAGTTGTACTCTAGTATCCTACTAATATTTTAATCCTTAGGAAAAAAATAAAAATAACTAAAATGTGGTTAATATCACTCTTCGGATTATTAAACAGTGCTTTCAATTTTCATTATTTATAGTATGGGGTTAAATTAATTGACACTCACATGTTAATGTTCCGCTGTTAAAATCAGTTTAAACTTTAATTCAATATTTTGCTTTAAAACTTTGACTGATTATTTTATAATATTTACATTATTAAAAGCAAAAATAAAATCAATTAAGTGTGTTGACTGTAATTAAAATTAATGAACGCATTAAATGTATAAACATAAAGTACATAAGCCAAGAAAATCGTACTTTAAAATTATTATTAAACTATAGTATTAACATAATACCCCGTTTATAGTATTTTTACCGCGGAGTGTATAATAGGTGAACTATTATTTTCGATATCTCTCCGTGTAGATAATATACCGTACATCAATAACTTGCGAAACGACGATATCATAAGCGAATATAATATTGTGTAGTAACGTTGTGTTATGTTTACAGAGCCGAAAATTAGTCCAGCCACGTTTTGCCATGTGTTCCCATTCCATTTGATGTTCGATAGAGACTTGAACGTCCTTCAAACCGGTTGCACCATCGCTAGAGTAATACCCGTAGTACAAGGGCCAGAACCATGCAAATTAACACAGATATTATACCCCGTAGGTGTTAAAATACATACATACACACACACACACACCACGACCAAGTGTCTAATAAATAATAATTATTAATACTGACTTGGTTGGACAGGTAAGACCTCATTTGGAATTGACATTCGACAACATTCTAGCGCATATTAACACCGTGTACGTTCTAAATACTAAACCGGGAATCATGGACGGTGACTCCAACGACAATTGTTCAATATCTCTACGTCTAAAAGTAAATAGATTCGGTACATTTATCTCGGACACAATATTGTATTCGATAATACTGTGAATGTATCCGTTTAATAATAACCAACACGGTGCAGAAAATCAATAATAATATTGTAATAATTATCGGTGAACACCGTGGGTTTGTTAACAGGGTCAGATGCTGTACGTGCCGGAAACGGATCTGATGTTGTTCTTGTGCTATCCGAGCGTCGTGAACCTAGACGATTTGACCAAGTTAATAAAAACGATTTTTGTTTTTTTTTTTTTTTTTACCAGCCCGTTTTCCTACTGTTCCGCATTTCCTTGGACCGTAACAATACAATCACAAGCGTGCTACGTTATATACGTATTATTGTTTTTTGTCATAGACGTGGACTGTATATCAGCGACATACCTTTGCACGATGCCACCAGGGACTTGGTTTTGATGTCCGAGCAATTTGAAGCTGATTACAAACTGACCAGGGACTTGGAGTTCTTGACCGATAAACTCCAGCAGACTTATAGAGAGCTGGAGAGCGAAAAACAAAAAACAGACAGGTATTAATATAACTATAACCACCCCTCGAATTGGAAAAAAAATTCAATTGAGGATTTTTACACGTGTGAACCATATCGTCGATACGTGATGTTGTTTATTCAATAAATCGAATTTCAAATAACAAATTAATGTAAACTTAAGAATAAAAAATAAAAGATTATATAAAAAAAAATACGGATTAAATGAATGCAATACTGGCAACATCATAATATTTTAATAGTATTATATTATATTTAGTAATATAAGTAATATAATACATTATACTAACTTAATAAAATTATTATTAAATAATTGTATTTGATTATTATAGCCAGATGATTGATATAAAAATGTATATATTAAGTTTTTGATAATTATCAATATGTTATACACTCTACATGGGACGAGGTTGCTGTTTTTTTCTTTTTTTACAGCAATATGCCACAATCCATTTTGTCTTTATTAGTATTGTGTATAGATATTATAATAATCATTTACACATTTCTCAGATGTTATCTAATTGTATTTATCATACTATTTAATGGTTTCAAAAGAATTTTTAAATATTTATAATTTCATAAATATTCCCAAGTTGTTCGACTTATACCATCAATTTTGACTGGTTGTTTACTTATATTTATATAGAATATCCACGGATAAAATTTGAAATTGATATAACTCTTTATTCCAACTATTATATTAATTCTCGAGCTCAAACAAGAAGTAATTTCAACATTTCATTATATTTAACTACATATAATTTTTGTAATTGAAATAGAAAGTACCCTAAATCACAGGAAACTAAATGTAAATTAATGCACTATTATAATATAGCATCTAATATTATATACATTTTTGAGATAGTTTAACCTTTAATCAAGTTTCAGTTCGTGGAATTTCAAAAATAATTAGATCCTTGTCATCGGAATTTAGTGGATTACAAAACAAAGTTATCAAAGTCATATTATAATTTCTTTTTAGTAAATTATCTATTGAGTTTACTTAACCTTCTTTGTAAAATAGAATTACTACAATTTTAAACAAAACTTTGTGGGGCAATATGTGTGCAAGTCCTAGATGCATGCACTACTAAATAACACTTAGTAGGTAGTTTTGTTTGTTTATTAAATACTTTAACCAACTATGCAAGACGTATATGCTACTCGTAAGGCAGCGTTCGAAATTTATGAGATAGAGACGTAAAAAATCTACTTGATTTCGCAAAAAAATTAATTGAAAATAAACAATTTATATTTCCATTCAAACAAAACAAACGAAGAGACTATTGCATGTAATGTGTAAAAAAAAGTCACGGTGAGCTTACAATATCGAACGACAAGAGCAATAACTATAAAGTTTTGAAGTTATACCTAGCAAATTGTATACCCACAATACAAATACATATTAAATTATAATTATTACGGCTAACGACTACGGTTCGTACGGTTTACCTGCAGTCGAATTATTGTGTAATGCATACACACATCTGTATAATAATATAATATTGGGTATAATGCGGCACTCTTATTGTCTTTCATTTTTCTGCCCATCTTGGCGGCTTTTTGAGTGAAATTTGCTTTGCTGCGTCTTTTCTTTTCGTAACGTTCCTGTTTCTCTCTTGCGTACCATTCATTTTCCGCTATTGTTACCGTCAGTGCCATAGCTCATATTGTTATACTCTTACTTTTCTTCGGGCTCTATATTGTTTTATGATGTACACAGTGTTTAATATTTGTATTAATTATAAAATACGTACACATCTGGACAAATTAACTAATTTTTTTAACTCAACATATTAAATCTATCTAATGCAATGTACGTTTACTTTAAGGTTAAAATTTACTTTTCACTTTTATATTAATTTGTAAAAATTAAAATTTGCATATAGACAAAAAGTAATATAACATAATTAAAAAAAAAATGATAATATTTTTTTTTGTTTAACTGGATATCAATATGATATTAATATAAAGCTATGTTTATACTATAGGTACGTTATTTTGATCCTTTTTGAAATTATACTACCCAGGAATAATGCAATTATCACTTCCACAAAAATATATTTATATTCTCTTGAATTTAGTTAGGAAAAAAAATTAGCTCTATGTCACTACAAAATTAATTAACTGATTAGTAGCTGCAAATCATAGGAAACCATTTTCGTTAAAATTGACTCGTTAAGTTAGAAGTTACTTAGAAAAAAAAAATCGTTAAATAGCTTGATTCAAATTTACTATCTCTAACTTTTTCACTCCTGTATGCATATCCTTCAAAAACGTTTATTTTATCATAAATCTATAATATGAACATGCGTGTATAGTATATTATATTATTGCTGAGTTCGATGATTTATTTCTTCGAATAAATCTCCTATGAAAAAAGTAAAACATTTTAACGAGAGTTCAACAAAGATACAAAACGTCCGTTTCAGACTGTTGTACTCCGTGTTGCCGATTAGTGTGGCGACGGAGCTACGACACAAGCGGCCGGTTCCGCCGAAAAGGTTCGAGTGCGTGACGCTGCTGTTTTCCGGCATAGTCGGCTTCAGCGACTATTGTGCCGGTCACGCGGACTCGAAAGGCGCCATGAAAATCGTTCGGATGCTCAACCAGCTCTACACGGCTTTCGACGTGCTCACCGACCCGAAGAAAAACCAAAACGTCTACAAGGTATATTATAATAGGTAGTTCGAAAAAAAACAAAAAACAAAAAACAAAAATAATAGAAAAGAATAAGACACCCTGCCATTGCCTCCATATAACCAATGTATCATTATATCAGCTGTTTCCAATAATCTTATTTGAATCCTTCGCCGTCCGGTTCGGTTATAATATGCTGTGCGTGTGGTCGTAGTCATTTAACCGTACCCATACCGCACTCACATTATCTATGGTACTCGTACGTTATTAGCATCACCTACTTCGCAGGCATTACAGCAGAACAAAATATTTCGTGTCATTAGCATCCCCCGTTAAGTATATTAACACCCTCCAATTCTACAATTAATATAAAAGCGCGATATTATAATATCGGATTGTATATAACATATTTTATATTAATTTATTATTTATTGATATTACGTTATCTATATTTACCTACATTAAATTGTTCATAAAAATTTGTAGAGCCGAAGCACTACCTCGATCAAATATCTTTAGTTATACTATTGACCTACCTACCCAGTGCAAGACGTAAAGTCTGAATATCCTAAATGTGTGTGTTAAATAGGGCATCTAATTGTAATAATTTGTGTGCGAGAACAATAAAATAATTATTATTTTATATAATACTACGATTTACGAATATGTGTTGACACGTGCGATTACTGACAAGAAGTGTTTATAATCTATGCCAATGTTGAACAACAACTAGTTGTTGATGAGCTAATTATTTATAACTTTTTTTCTGAATTACAGTTGGGTGAACTCACCTGGTAATTAACTGAATTACTCAACTAGTTTAAATAAACATTGTGTATAACTTGTCTTTTTCCATTTAATTTTAAATTAATCAGTCAAGTTTAAACAAAATATTCATTTTGTATAATAGAATCGCACTTAAAACTAAATACCTACCTATGGGATTTTTACATGATTAACAACTGTCATGCACATAATAAATAACTGGAACAAATGCTTAAAACAAAACGGTAAGCCATTACTAAAGAAATTAAATTAAAAAACGAAATAATGAATTTGTATGTGTTTGTATGGTAGGCGCTAATTAATAATCAAGTAAATCATATAATTTTTACAAAATTAAATTCACATATTTTTCTATGTTAGCCTTAAGTGTACAATATTTCATTCATTATTTATTTCTTAGACATCTTACCATTCTTATGTTGATTTAACCTCACTAATTTAAGCTATTTATTTTCTGTGACTCGACCACCTAAAGTCGAAACATAAATAAATTTAATTTTGAAATAATAAAAGAATAAGTATATAATATTGTAGTATTTATAAACGGCAGTATAGAATTATTATAAACTCTGATTGATGATTATTTTATGCAATCAAACTATAAATGCAAAATCTCCGATTGTATTTATTGATACTATATTTTTATAGAATGTACGTGAATATGAATTATTAATTATTATCTACAATATTATCGTTGCATAACAACGTCGTTAAGTTCAGTAAATTCACTATTGACGGGAATAATAATAAATATCATAACATTATACTGCTGTTTCCATTCAAATTATGTATTAAAGACTTCGGATAACATAGTTGTTTTCATCGAAAACGATGAATATTTATAACTGATATTGTAAATTACAGTACATGAAATAGAGTTAATATAGCATTGTTGATGTGCTTACGGTTAATTTGAAGCAAGCAAAAAGATTGGTTGATTTGTCAGCTATAATTTCAGCTCATAAGAAACGTATTTTCATGCCCACTACTATTATGATCGGTTGGTTAAAGACAATGTTGCTTTTTTAAAAATTCACTAAGTATATTATATAATAGTCAACGGTCTGATAAACATGGATTAATAAAATACATAAAAATAGAAAATGGGTTTTCGGCGAATAAAAATAAGTTCTATAGGACCCATCGCAGTACCTAATCTAAAAATTCAAAATTCGGTTCTTAAAATAATATTTTTCAACAAAAGTTTCTTTCCTTGTTCTTTATGAGTCGATAAAACTTATGAAAGTTTTCAAACCCGTCTGTTTTAATAAATATAATAGACAGTTTTAATTTTCAGCGTATAAAATATATTTTATTGTTGCCCGGTTGCCTCGTTTTGAACCAAACGAACGACTAAAAAACATTTAAAAAAAAACAAACCAAAATTTTCATTTGCCAAAGCAATAAATATCTGAGTAAAAAAAACTTCAATAATATACACATTCCTATACTCTTACAATGTATTTAGAACATACAAATGTCATGGTATAAATATTTTATAAAATGCATGAATATCATCAATAGTTAAATTACATACAAGAAACATCATGCAGTAGGTATCATACGGTGTTTTAATGGACTATGTATGTTATTGTTATTATTATAAAAATATTTTCTTATCTAATTTCTGGTGTCGTGGTGGACTGGTGGACCTTCCTATATTTTAAAAATAAGTTTCATAACCTTTGTATAAATATTTTTAGGTTTTTCAATCATATAGAATATATATATTATATGTAACATATTATGTTGAATATTAAATAACACACCATAACTAAAACACATTGAAGTAGGTACGTGTTTGTGTAAAATTCAACACGGTATGATTCTCAAACTATCAGATAAGATAGGTTGAAACTTTGATAGGGTTTGTTTACGTCTACATGATAACAAATTGAAATAATTATTTAATAAATAAAGGATTGTGATACGATCAAAACATAAAATCATACTTAAACTTTAAAAATGCATACGTATATTTAAAATTTTAAATATTTGTAAACATTTATCATTAATTTCCAAAAACGTTTAAGAACAAAAATAATTTATTTTAAATGCCACTTTGGTTGTTTCAAAAAACATAAAAGTTTAAAATTGGTTTGAAACATTTTAAAGTTTGTTTGAGTATCTCTGGTTAGTGGTTGTGTATTTATATAGTACATACCGAGAAAAATAATCTGTTTTACTCTTCATCCTCTAAAAATGTCTAAGATCATTGGAGTTTTTAAAATAGTATGAATCTACTTGGCTACTTAGTACTTCAGGCATGTTTCTTAAACAATTTTGCTTTAAAAATAATATTTGTGAATTTTTTTTTTATACAAAAACTAAACATTAAAAAAAATACTTTTTATGTAGTCTTCTAGGGATGATTTACGTATAATATGCAAAGTAATTTAAAATATATTTGTCCCCGGTCCCGTTTTCTACTGATTTAATATAACTACTTGGAAAAGTAACTTTAACATTTTGGGGACTAAAAAAAAGTTTTTATTTGAAACATTATTTTTTTAAAATCTGAGGATTAATCAAATCGTACGTCTGAAAGTGCTACGATATAAATTAGTCTAATTTTGTTATCATAAAGTAAATAAAAAAAAAGTTCGAACCCATACACCACTAAATTATTGATGTTAATCAACGATACTATTTTAGGTATCTTTATCGATCAATAAATATTGGTGTCATAATCTTAATAATTTGATACGATTACAACGTCGTATAGATATTTTCTTAGGGAAACATTAAACCTAATGACATAGACTCTAATAACTAAAAAACTAGGTTTTAATCCACTAATTGGATAAATAAATACGTAATGCACGCTTAACACGTAACAACTGTACGGTCTGATAGGTAGTATTAAAAAAGTCCACGATATGATTTAATGTTTCGACTACACGCTGCTAGAGGAATATGAAACAACAGTATTACATGAATATGACTGGTCCAAGACACTGTTTATCAAATTTCACTCCTACTCTAAATACCAAAACTGATTTTTTTCTATTTATTAAAATGATCCGTTTGACGAACTATTTATCATTTATACTAACAAATATTCAAATATAATGATCACGGGCTCAATATCGTCATGCGAACAAACCTACTATTTTTTTTTAGGCTCGCAAAAGCGAAATTTCACAAAAATACATCTACAATATTGTAATGACATTTTCCGATAAACGAATAAAACAGTACATTCGAGTATAAAATTCGTTAATCGTGATACGTACAAAATGACATTATTATAGTATAATATGCTGTTCAATTTTCCTAACTTGATATCAATGCAGATAGTGGCTGTCGAATGTTTGACGGACACATGACTTTTTAATGTAGTTTTTCGGTATGATACTGATATAACCGAACATACATGACAGTACTATTGCAATATTTAATAATGAAAAAATGAGAACTATGTTCGTCCGGCGTAATGTATGTTCTGCACAGGTGGAAACCGTTGGTGACAAGTACATGGCGGTCAGCGGATTACCGGAACCGTGCGAAGATCACGTTCGGTGTATTGCTCGGCTAGCTTTGGACATGATGGATCTCAGTCATACGGTCGTGGTGGATGGCGTGCCCGTCGTAAGTTAACCGGATGAATTCAACATGATATAAAAACGTATTATGTACCTATATTAAATATTGTCGCGTGCACCTTTGGCAGTGACTTTTGGTCACATACGTACAAGAGACACGGATAATAATATATTATACTTATGGCGACGCGCTTCTAACACCGGCGATACTTAATTGTTTGTTTGGTTTTGTTTTTTTTTTTTTTTCACTCCCCGACGAATTTCTTCAGCGCATAACAATAGGCATACACAGCGGTGAAGTGGTGACCGGCGTGATCGGTCACCGGATGCCCCGGTACTGTTTATTCGGTAACACGGTGAATTTGACCAGCAGGACGGAGACCACAGGCATACCGGGAAAGATCAACGTTTCGGAAAACGCATACAAGTACGTATACATAATATCATTCATAATTACGATTAATCATATAGGTATGCAAACGTTTTGGGTCTCTTATTTTGTTGTTTGCCGAGCGCGGTTGATTCGAAATACGGTATTCATTTTAATCGTCTTCGATTGAGTAAAAAAATTATTGATACAAGCTTCTGAGATAGAAATCGCGGGATTTTATTTACTTGTAGTGTATTGTTATGTATAGATATTAAGTAATAACTGTATTATAATTTTAATAAATGTACACTACGTACGTGTGATTGGATTTACCGTGACGAAACAAATATCAAATAGTAATTATAATAATAATAATAATAATATAATAACACGAAACATAATATATACCTATAGATTAAAACTTCTTACTAAAATGTATTTGCGCTGCAACATTGAAAATATAGAGATTATGCCATTTTAAATTTACAGTGAATGTTTAAAATAACACTACATAAAAAAAATAATAATAATAACGTTAAAACAACCAAAGTATTTTAATCTCTCAACATCTCAGTATAAACATAAACACTCGTATTATAATAGTTATATACATTAAATATTGTTAAATATTTCTATTAAAATATACTTTCCAATGTAGATTAAATACGTTAATGATCCCATAACCATTTGGTTACATAAATTAATAATGCTCGCAATAATACTTAGTCTAATTCATACATAACACACTTTAATATTTGCATGGAAAAATTAGATTGTATATTTACAATGATTCAGTGTAGGTAGTTCCGTATTTTTAATTTTAATTTTTTTTTTTAATTAATACCGTTCTAAAAATATGCAGAAATTTAGTATAATCACATTCGCACCATGTTATATCGCAAGATACGAGCACATTTAATTAATACTTGCAGAGGTTTCCTATTTTTATAGTATTACCTATTAGATTCTAAATATCTATTGAAAACAATGAAAACCCTTACGGAATAATATTGCACAACCGTTTAGTGTATGAAATATTTTAATGCCAACAAAGGTCTTCAGAATTTATTAAAATGTTTGATCAGGATCATCTCATTAACTATTCTTGTACAGCTTTACGAATAGAGCTGAGTCGTTTCTTTTTAATTAAAAATAAAAAACATACTTATGTGAACGCGCATGTGCGTGCGTAACTAAGAAACGTTTCGCGTTTAAGCTGTACATCATCAAATGAA
This sequence comes from Chaitophorus viminalis, assembly GCA_025469195.1. Classification (NCBI taxonomy): domain Eukaryota; kingdom Metazoa; phylum Arthropoda; class Insecta; order Hemiptera; family Aphididae; genus Chaitophorus; species Chaitophorus viminalis. The sequence goes on from JAIPRK010000211.1 coordinate 167,577, forward strand.
TTATAAACATTATCCATTTTTCAACATATTTTACTCAATCGCCAAGAACAATAAAGTCCCTTATCTTGGAACTGCTCATCTTATCAATGAAATTTTTATTTTTTAGAATCCCATTCAAAACATCAACAAAAGGCGTGAAAATTGATTATTGTTATGTCAGAATAATGTATACACATATATTTTGACTTAAAACGCCGAACTCATTTTATAATGTTTTTCTCCTCCCCCATAGCGTTGTAGTATTAATTCAATTTTGTTCAGTTGACTTCATGGTCGTTTAACTTCGATAAACAAAAGTGACTCATTGTCACCCTGGTACACTGTTTCAATACCGAATACTAATGCAACATGACGAAAAAAAAAACAACAAATTATAAATCGCATAATAATTGGACACGCAGACATCGTTGCCGTTTAACGTTCCGCGTAAAATTAGATAACAAGGTGCGTTGTCCGTTGCACGAAACGACACAGTCCCAAATGTTCACACACGCGCACATAGTCACTCACACAGAACACACAATAATTATATTATTATACATTTCGGGGCTGGGCAAGTTATATCACTTTTATTAACTCGCTAAGTTAAGTTAATTTAGAGTAATGTAAATTAAGTTCAAATGTTTACTAGTATAATAATAAAAAAAAAAAAAAAACACTTTGTAAATAAGTTTCTAAATAATATCATTATATTATATGAACTATAATTTCTATTATTTGTATTAAAATACAATAATTTACATAAAAAACTATATTTTTAATCTCTGAGATTTAAATTAGGAACATAATTAACATGAGAGAAGTTACTTAAAAAAAAAAAAAAAAAATAGCTCATCGAGTAACTTAACGTAACATTTTAACTCGTTAATGTCCAGATTCTTGGTGAATTCCTAGTGTGTTATAGCCTATAGGCGACCGGTTGACTATATAGTTATATTTACATATAAGAATAAATCGAATGAACTCAAAATGGTAATGAAAACGTACGGTTTAGGATGGCAACGCAGAGCTGTACGTAGAACATTATATACGTGGTGGAAACGGTTTTCCTTTGCACCATTATAATTATTATTTCGTCGTCCTCATTCTTCGCGTTCACTGACGTCGCAATATATCCATTTAACGTCCAAAATTGTCACCGCGAGGTTATCCTGCATTCCACCGTTGCTTTTCATTCTCCCTTCGCCCATATCCATATGTATATAACAGTATGGTAATATAGTACACATAATACGTATATGTCATACGCGCCCGCACGCACTAGCCCCTCCAGTCGGTTCGCGCATTAACCTGTGTCTTTTATGCTCGACGATTGTTTTAACGGTTATTATTTTCGACCGATTAGTTTTATCTTTTACGTTCTTTGGAGGTGCGTCTTGCAGCTTCTTTTCAAACTACGCTTTTTAATGGCACACGTAATATTTAGGTGTGGCCGTGCAGATCATCATATAATATGTGACACGTATGTACGCCGCCGGTCTAAGTATAAGGTACCTATTGGCCAAGAGGGGGGAGAAAATCACTTAAAAATTCTTATTGTAACGGTTATCATTGTATTGTTATTGAGAAACGGACGGATAATATACTCACCGTGGGACGCGGTCTTTCACGAAAGATTGTTGTGTAATAAAACGAACGCTACGGCTACGACGAGACCAATGGAAAAAAAAACTTCTTCTAGTTGGTTCTTATGGGTGCTCGTGACCTAAATGGTAATTTAACGCGTTTAAGCTGAGTATTAAGAAATAAAAACAAAGAATACAGATACAAATAAACAGGTACCGATAATGACAAATAAATAAATCAGTATATATATATATATATATATATATATATATTGATATATATTAGAGATAATTAAAAACACTCGGAACCGAAAATATATCGTAAGACTTACATGCCATGTCGACGTATGATTACGACAGAGTAATTAGCGAGAAAACGTAACACTTCATGAACGGTTAATCGCGTAAAAATAATATGATGCCATACGATTAGCTATAATTAGATAATCAGCATTGAGTAAATGACATATTAAATAATATTATTAAAAATATTCAATATTTTTTTTTTTTTTATTCTATTCGTTCGTATACATAATATATTTATAATAAAATGTTTAAACAATACGCCGTTTACAAAAAAAACTACCGCCAAAGTTTGCAGGGCTATTATCATTGATTATACAATATATATTGTATATTATATATTGTATAATCAATGCTGTTATGCAGTAGCTATTAAAATACCTACATTATTTTTGATCAAAACTTAAGTTTTGTAAAGCTTTGTCTTACAATATCTACTGATGTTTACGACTGAATAACAAATAAGTTCTATACTCATCCAACCCTATGCGATCGTATAATACCTGCTGCAGTTTGCAATATATACATTTATATGATATAACTAATAACTAGGTATATATTATATAATATAAATATATGACTTTTTTAAACTAACAATACACCTGCCACTTGGGTTCGTCGTGACGTACTACTCCAGGTGTCGGATCACTATCATTTATTAACAAAAACAAAAATATATACCTAACACGAATGATAGCCGTTTCGGCTGGGACGTGAGAGGTATAAGTATATATTGGACTGATATTGGATTGATAAAACGACTCGCGTTTTCTATTTATTTTCATGAGCCTTCTTAGTTTGGTAAGCTCCGTGGGAGTAAAATAGAATATTATTTTTCTTCTGCGTTTGTGTACAACAAAATTTCTATAACTTTAAAAAATGTGTTTTAAGGTAAATAGATTCCCAACGAACGTGTATTATGTTATTGTTTTTGAATGTTATGAAATTATATTAATTATTTTTAACTAGAATACTATATCATTATTTTACCATTACAGGTAGATTACTCCCGGTTTAGCATACGTGCGATAGTGAAAAAACTAATATGTAATTGACTACATACGTTAATTTATGTATATATATATATATAATAAATATATACATTTTTTTTTTCATACATGCCCCAGAGCCGGTCACGGATCACTGAAGAAAATAAAAAAATAGTAATAATCATGATTATATTATCTTGGATTATCGAGTAAAATTTTCGTTATTCGTTTTTAATCCCAGCTGAAGTGCACTATATATTATTTAAAACGTATAAAGTGTGTTGAATATTTTTTATTTAAATTTATTACGTATATACGTAATGATATCATAATCATCAGTATACCGACCGGTGGTAGTCCTTATCTGCAGGAAACATTACGCATCTCGTTATAAATGGTTACTGTGTGATGCAGTAAAGTGCGCGGCATTAAACGACCGGCGAGATATTATTAACGAGCTACGCGGCCAAATCTCACGTTTGCAGTGCGTACACCTGGTCAATCAGATAATTATGAAAAATTTAAATTTGAAAGCTAATAAAAATTTAAAATTTAAATCAATCTGATTTTCACGAAAGACGTGATCAATAACACTGCGGGTTGTACGTTCCCGGGAACACGTACGTTTCCCCAGCCTGCCCCATATACATTTTCTTCAATTTTTTTCACAGACATTTAATATGTAATTAGCAATTTTCCGAAAATCTACTGTCGTACAAATTCTAATTATGATCATACAAATTCATACTAATCACAATAATTTTACGAAAAGTCTATTTTTTAAGAATGGGAGAGAAACGTTTCCCTAGCCCTGCCGTAGAAAATTGGATTTTCTGGAAAAACCAAAGTCGTACAAATTCATACTAATTAGTAATTACATACTAAATGCCTTTAAGAAAAAAAAAAATTGAAGAAAATGTTAATGGGGCAGGCTGGGGAAACGTACGTTTTCGCAGTCGTACAGCGATTTTCCAATAATCGTACGTCAAACGCGGTAAAGGTCGGTATGGAGCATTATGCGATGATGAGAAAGAATACAGAAGACGACGATACGTGACGGGCGATTAAACGTATTATACGGTAAAATGGTGTAAAAGAATACAATTATTATTACAGGTGCCTTATAAATACCTTATGCGCGCGCGACACGCGTGTACTGGCTAGTTGGTTTACCGCAGAGGTATCTCCTACATAATAAACTATATGCCCAAAGTGAAGCAATATATGCGCGTGATGAAATATTATATACCGCGTTCGGATGAACTGATGAAACCGATTATAACTTGACGTCGCCCCAGTGCTGGAGAAATGCTCGTTGTGTTGTTTACGAGGTGTGTGCGTTTGACACTTGTTTTTTTTCCTTTCCCGGCGGAAGATATTTATACGATACGACATACTGTTATTATTATTATTATTATTATTATTATTATTATTATAATATTCAAAGAATACTTTATAATGATTTATCGACGTACTTATTGCGCGCGTATGTACTACGTTACAGTAATGCATTTTAAGTGAAACGAACGACTGGCGTGTAGGTACACATTATATTATATGATGTATAATGTGTTCCTATATTCAAATAATTTCTTGATCATCTTAAACCGGCCGGCTATTGCCATTCCTCCTCACTGCAAACCCACTCTTCTGCACGTGTGTAGCGATATTGACTTTACCGTAGCACGAAATCTAACCCTTCACGTTCGTCCCTCGCGTTCCTTACAAATATTACGCCAACCTCTCCCCTAAAAGCTTGTAATCAAATCGCTTGGTTTTCGTCCGTATTGTGTGATATCGTCGCGTCGTCGTTGGAATGGGATTATATCATGATAATTTATACCAATGTATTTACAGTAATATTCTTACTGTATAATATTATTCGTTTCGTAGAATTCTTAATAGAATAAAAAAAAAAAAAAAACGGTCTTGAGATGTAGTCACTGCAACGCACGATATTGTATTTTCAGCTATTTGCATTGACGTTATCTACATTAGTAAAATGTCGGTGTATTAGACTCATCGTATTTTAAAACTTAGGTACACATGGACCATACGTGTTGTGGCCTGTAGGTATAAGTATAATGGGTAAAGTGAAAACAAGAAACCGATAAACTATTCGTCTTCGACGTCCAAAGAACAGTTTATACATTAATGTAATGTAGTGACAACCGTTGATAATAATATTCAAATTTTTATCATAAGACTTTCACATTTTATGTATCTAATTTTAAACATCGTTGGATAAAAAAAAAATATCGACCAATTACGTTGGATGTTAAACGGTCAAATGTTCAATATGTATTACATTTTAGGAATTTGATTTTATAGAGCAATCATTTTATTCAAAAAAAAATAATAATTTCATTGATACACCAAAACATTTTATGTAAGGAAAATATATATAAGCCATGAATAATTACAATATTATGTTAGTATTTAATATAGATGATTATTTTATATTAAATTAAAATTATTACTCAAAGTCTACATTATTACATTATCATTACAAAAATAATGTTCAACACAAATATAAATTTTATGTATAGACACAGTCATTATGTAATTCGTAGTATAGGCTTATATTGCCAATAATTATTGCTGTCAAAAATAATAAAATTCAATTCGGATTCTAACACGAATAACATACAGAATACAGAATTATGATAACACACGTGTAAAATAATTGTTCTTTTATAATATTACATTACAAAACGTTAACACTTGTTGAGAACACAATTATTTTCAAAAATGTTTCAATATTATATCTTATACATGAAATCATGAACATCATAATTTTATATCTGTTACGTAAAGATGACTGATTTAATCTCTAGAGTCAAGACTAGAGCTACAGAATACACGAGTAAGTTATTATTACATATTTGACATGATCGTGCATATTCGACTTTTATGTTATTAACCGCCTGGAAAATACCTACAATCTTATTATCGGCGGTTGGGAACACAACGTTATAGTATTAATAATAATTGTTTTAATAGTGACCGTAGTATGCGGTATAGCAGTTATGTATATGCGTACTCTAAAGCGCACAGTTACTAATCATTGCTTCGCTCTAAGCGATTTACTGCAATAAAATTTTAAATCTAACGCGTCGGAGTATGAATTAAAAAAAAATTAACAGTCAATTAATTGGTAAAAAAACAAAAAACAAAAACGAAAGGGCAGTGACAGTTTTATTTTTCATGGACACCACGTTATCGGTTTAGGGTAAACGGTGAACATAATATTATAATCGGTTTACATGTCATAATAGTACCGTGATTTCCGGGAACGATCTAAGTAACGAAAAAAAAAACAAAATGTCTAAAACTAACGGTTAAGGAACCGCAAAAAATGAACAAAACAGTCGTTTTCGACACTGACCGCGGATCATCGAGGACAGTTCGTTTCTGTGAATCAGTATGGGATAAAATTATGGATTCACCACTCGAGGTCCAAATAGGATACTAACGACTTGGGAACCGGTAACTGCGGTATGTCATGCGGTAAGCGGAAGTTTTCGTGCAAAACCTTGCGGACGGCGCACCGGGCCAGGTGCATCAACAGTGGCGGGGTACGAGAGACGCCGTCGCAGTAACTGACGGCAGTAACGTCGTCGTTACGATCATCGCCTCTGTCACCGCTGTCACATGCGCTGCCGCCGTCATCGCCGTGTTCGCTGACAACCGCCCTGAGCAGGACGTTCACGCATGACTGCGCGCCGGCCGCCAGCGGCCGGTCTCCGTGGTCGCCGGTGTTGCGCAAGTACGCGATGGCCGCGCGTACCGACCGCTCGGCCACACCGTACCGCAACAGCAGCGCAACAGCGGCTACGTCACTGGTGGCCGCGGCCACCACCACTGGCACGGCCCGGTACGATCGCATGCGCACGTCCTGCATCCTGTGGCCATCGAGCAGGAGTCGCGCGCGCGTCGCCCGGTCCAGGAAGAACGCCAACGCCACCCGGTTTTCCGCGGCCGTCACCCCGTAGTCCGTCCACCGGCCACTGATCATGCGCGCCACTTTGCTGCCCACTACAGCGCCCTCCAACAGCTTTTCCAACGTTTTCTCGCACCTGCAACAGTACAGAAACGTGCGCATTTCGTATATAAGTACAGCGCAAAAACGATACCATCAACTCGATTTGGTAACGTTTTGGCCCCGACAAATATCATCAGATAGTCTAAGAAAGTTAAAATAAGCCAACATGTCGTACGACTTAACTCTCAACTAGGATGAAACAAATAATATTTATTGGTATTTAACTTGCGGATATTATTCAAAATAATTAGGTATCGTATCATTATTGGTTGGGTTTATTTTGCTGAACATTTAGCTTTAGCATTTTAGTTTTCCCTTTTAAAACGTCATCAATTACACGGAAACGATTATTTTTGATTTCGACCAATATCAATATTATTCAAATCAACTAGGGAAAATTGTTTAGAAGGAGGCCAGTCGTGGAGTAAAAAATAATATGATACATTAATTATGTAAACTCGGCTAAATGCGATTTGATAGCGAAACCGTTGTTGCAATGCTAAACAGGAATATTATCGTTTACACACATATTATTGTTTTTTTTATTTCATGCACTTGTTGCGGCATGGTGGTTGACATACGTACCCACGGATATCCCCACCTTTCATTACACATTTACACGGTATAATTATCATAATAACAACAATAAAAATGATTATAATAATAATAATAATAGTACATTATTGTATATGATATAAGCCGTAACGGGAGTTGCGGGCCAGTAGGTCAATAGGTGATCTGCACCCGTACACAGTTCAGCAATCGCGATGGTCCGGGACCCGGTTCTAATTTTGACGCGGCGAAGCCGATCGAAAATCATTAAAACTCTTTGAGGTTAGCTAATTAGGTACCTACGGACAGTCGCTTTTACGATATACGATTAAAGTATACCATATTCATGTTATAATATATGTATAATAATAATTTATATATGTATCATTACGCCGCCAGTCCAAGCGCTCAGATACTCGTTATAATATATACATACCGCGAACGACTGTAAAAACCTCAAAAATCGCTTTTGCATTTCGTCCGCGATTACACGCGTTGTTTACGTTGTTGTTATTATTATTATTACTGCGATGATGTATTCCGCTGATTTCGAGTTTACGCGTCCGCACGTACATAGTACATTATAATATACGACCGAATAAATTACACCGCACGAGCATGTTATGGCCGAAAAAATGAAACGCACGTGTAATATCGAAATACCTAATACGAGATAATATTATAACGTTCGCCCATTTGCAATTATAATACGCACATGCATGTACGTTAAATAATCGTAATATTCGCATAAATACTCGTATATAATATTCTAATATAGTATTGTACCTACCGGTGTTGTATCGAGCAAGCCGAACGCGCCGAAAAATCATATACAAATCGTTACCGAGAAACAATAGTAATAATAAAAATAATTACAATCTCTAATTGTGCAACGAGAAAAAAAAAGAAATTGAACATGAGCAGACACATTCAATGCAATCGTCTACGTGAATCCTATATCGAATGCAATACGAAGGAATTAAAATTCAATATAGAAAATCGGTTGTAGATCAATAAATTAAGCGAAGTAAATAAACAAAAAAGTGAAACTCTGTAAAGAATATTATAATAAATTCGGAGTATTTTTTCCCGTTCATTGGTTAACTGACAAAAAAAAAACAATATGATGGAATAATTGATTTCGAGTCGACTCCACAAGAGCATATTTTCGTTTAAACGTAATAATATACTTGTTGTAAATAGAATAGAAATTTTACCGAACATATATTATACAATGTGCTTATAATTTATAGTAAATATTTTAATAACTAAGCTTTTAAAAAAGTTTTTACTAGAAAATATTTGAATTTCGTCTGCAGTATGAGTGGATCTATGAAAATGTTTTAATACCTATTACTTATTACCCACAATAATACTACAGGAAAATATTGTACGTTTTATAGAGAAATAATTTATAAGTATTCATTAACTCGATAAAATGTAATATCAAAATGAAATGTATTAATTTTAAATGTTTTACTTAGTAATATTGATGTATAATATAGTTCACAAATGTAATTATTCAACAACAATTAACATAAATAACACATTTAAAATTAATATAAGAATTAATTTATCTTTAAATAATGTTTAAAATGCGTAACTAACCAAGTTGTTTGAGCAAGATATATTAAAAACAATTTTAAAGGTGTAGTAAATTTTAAACTAAATTAGAAATTTATCTATTAAACATCATAAAAGAAAAGTAAAAACGTTGCGATACATAAAAACAGAACAAGACATGTTTGAAAATCAGAGATACCTACTCGTAAACTAATCAGTTTTTACTTTAATGTGAAATATTATATAACGTTAAACTATTTTTTTTTTACTTTAGTTTGAAAAGAGCAAATATGTTAAATAAGCAATCAATTGGTTAATGTATGAATTAACATAATGTTAATACCAATAACGCAATCGGGCAATTCCATCAACGAAGTATAATTATGTTAAAAATTATTCAGGATGAAAGAATGTGGTTTAATAATGTCCTACGTGTTAATCCATAGAGTATATAATATTGATTTGTATATTGGTTACTATTTCTGATTATGTTGATTTTACCCGAAACTCAATCGACCATAATAAAGGTCATATGAATTCAGTTGATAAACAAATATCGTAGTGATTTGGGGATTTGTAATCGAAAATGAACTGAGTTGAGTTCATACTGATCGAATTTCAGTAGTTGACCTACCAAATGTACAATATCCAATCAATGCGGTTATATACAACTTAAATGCAACCTATAAGTTAACTATTGTACCAACAAGAAAAAAATTATACCACCATGATAATACGAGTATATTTCGTAGTAACAACTAACAGCCAGTATAGTAACTCTCATAGAATATTACGAGTACACAGTTTTCTGATGATTATCATTCTCAAGGATTTTGCTTTCTTGAATAATATATGCCCATGCATCATTAGGTTCAGTCGAACACAATTTTATTATACATCCAAGGATGTTGTTCGTTAAGTGTGTTAATACTTTGGTTACTTAGTTTTATTTTTTCAACTTTTAGATAAACGAGTTAGTTTTTTTATACTTTTGATCGGCATTGATATTCAAATAAACGTAATTTATATTTCGATAAGCTAAATCACTAAAATATATTCTGTAAAAACACGAAGTGGTATATTTAATAAAAACATAAATTATAATTAATTTCAACTACTTGCGTACCCGAGAGTTCAAAAATTATTAACGATTCAATGTACGTATTATTATAATAACCGTTGATCAGTCACAATAATATATTATTATTAATGCGGCCTAAAAGTATTACTTTCATATAGTTCAGACAGATTGCTTTTTATTATTACTTGTTAGAAACACTGAACCCGGAATAAGCGACCTATTTGATTCATATTATATACGTGTATGTATAAATATGTAATTTAAATAAAACATTCTTGATAGTATATTTTATTTTTATACTTCGTGTAAATAGTTTTTTCTTTTCGACCGAATGGGAACGAAAGTAAGACCGGTAATAAACGAACATTAATAATTCCGAGAAATTGTAGGTCATATAAATATATAATAATAATATAATAAAAATATGTGCTTCCGGACTATAAGATCGCTCTATACGGACTTGGACGGTCTTCTTATATACTATACAGTATACGTACTACGTTTAGTTAAGGTGTTTGTTTTGGACACATGTCAACTCGCACTCTTCCATTTTTTAACAATATTATGTGACACCGTTTTCGAACTCACCATAGTAAAATATAACGCGTGCATTATAAACTATTTATGTGCCTTGCATGTGTGAAAACACGCACTTGTAATTAGTCGACATTAGAATAAATACCTGACGTGCCATGTCGCACGTTGTTTTTCATATACTATCATTATTACTATCTTTATTATTATTATTGACACGGAGTTGTCGTGTTGGCGACGTCCCGTTGGCGTACATATGAATAATACGCGTAAAACTTAACCCGCGTGTGTATATAAATAGGTGTATCATAATACAGAACATTGCAATATAAACGTATCAGTTTAAGTTGAGTGGTGTACCCGGGGGGATAGGGGTTGCTTTCCCTTTCTCGAGGAAAGGGTGCGAGGGGTTGAGGTTGCGCGAGCCCTCCGAATTCTCAGAAAATCTTAAATTGGCCACCCATTATGACACTTTAATTTAATCTTAAAAAATATTAGCCAGGCATATGTACCACAAAACAAACATATTACTAAACGAGATTTTTTTATGGACGCGAGAACAGAATGTTTTAATCATTTAGATTTTTATTTTAATACTTATTTTTCCGTTTTTATGTTTTTTTTTTTTTGTGTTCGGTATTTAATACGTTATCTAACAAACATCCTCTAAAACATTTCTAAATACGCCATTATTATAGTAGGTATTACCGTGCCCAGCCTATTCGGTAAATCCCAGGCAGTTCTGTACGGATCGATAATTATACGGAAACTAAAACTGCTATATATATATAAATATATGAATATATGAGATTATACTCTCTCCGCGTGCATCGCCAGTCGCGAAGACTTTCGTTAAAACGTTTGGCAAAGACGACGGTCGTCATCATTTCTGTGCCGCGGCTTATATTAATATCTGCAGACATGAGTTGAAATTGAATACAATAATACCTATAATATGTATGCAACGAGCGCACGCACAGCACGCGTCCGAATGATGGATTCTCTGCAGTTATAGCACACGTGCAAATTTCGACGAATTATTTATATTTTTCTTCGACTAGGCCAAATACAATTAATTCTACACACTCATATGAGCAACAAATTCACACTAACATACACATATATAAGGTTCTCGAATCGTGGTAGTTACCCAACTACAGAACACATTTTTCAGAAAATAAGGTCAAATAATAAAGCACAAATAATACCTCTTTAATATATTGCATTGCGATTGCGTTCTTTAAAACAAGTACACACTAATAATTTTAGATATTATTTTTCCTGGATTTTAACGAAAATTTAATCTCAATTCAAGTCTGATTTTCTTAACTATCTATATATTATCTGTTTCACCAGCTAAAATGCTAGATATTATAATCACGAAATACAATTATGTGCGGATGCAGTTGCAGTTCGTCAATCAACACGTTTGATCCTCGAATATAGTGTGAATAATATAATTCATCAACTTATTTTGTGTTATATATTTTTTTTTTTATTATTTTTTGGAACAAATATAATTTAAAATTAATATTATCGAATAAACAGAGTTTGGTTTTCGGTGAACATAATTAATAATTAATATCGACGCATTCGGGTACCTATTAAAATAAACTAGTGATCGCATATAATAATATGTGGTGATGGTGTTGCTACATAATTTATCACAAAATATATTATGCAAATACTAGTTCTGATAAGTCTTCTTTGTATTATCCAGTATTCGAGATTTTCATTTATATGGAGCAATGAACAATGAAAAATTGGATGAAAAAACAATTATGTATATTCAATGAATAGTATAATATTATGCTTGCGCCGGTATTCCGCAGGTAAAAAAAATAAGCTCGAATCGGACGTGTTGTAGGCTAGCCAGCATTAGCGAGAACCTCACGTAAACATTGAGTAGATAATACATGCGTATATATTATATTTTATATTAGCCTCGGGCCACGCTGGAATAACAACGACTACGGATATTTGTAATTGGGGACATTTAGTATACACGGTCGTATTATGTGAATGTATAAATACATATATTATAATACATTGGTGTCCATAGGAAATGAATATTATTTTGTACGTGTGTGTTATCAGATCGGACCCGACAAGACAGATTTTAAATTTGGTTCCTTTAAGGACACCGGTGTGTGATATAAAAACACTTTATGCGTGTAGCGTGTGTAAACAACAAAACGTGACTGTGAGTTAATGAAAATACGACGTTCGATATAACATAATATTATTATAATGATAATATTGATTCTATGTATAATAATATGAGATAGATTTTTTTTATATGTATATCGTTCGATAATTGTACTCGTTATACCCATTGGCCATTATACATAGATATCGTACCTTTTTAATAATTTGGAAATAACTCAAAACGCTTCGTCGTGTCGATTAATTTACAGATATTATTATAACCACTGCGGTTGTTTAAACACGAAACGATAATGTATATAAAATTGAATGCGTTTCTCAATACTGTTGAAATTTATATCGTGGGATCCGTACAAAATAGTGTTAGGACCTAATTCGAATAAAAAAAATTATAGCTGGTCGATAAGTACGACGTTACGTTGTTGCATGACAACACTTCGAAATGACCCTGTGATATCTTAAAGCGATTATTTAATTATCTCCAATTACGAAAAGCATGCCACTACAATAGTGAATAATAATAATAATTTTTACAACATTCTTATGGGGTAATAAGCGGTAAAATTTGTTACGTAAAATACAAACTACTTACAGATCTATGTAAATGCGCGTATGGCATGTATAGTTATTTAGTATAACCATAAGACAACAAGTGTACACAACTACCATTATCTTTAATAATACCTAATCCGAGTCATAATTAAAAAAGTTAGATTAAGGGCTATTTTTTAAGTACAAATACTATAATAGTCACTATATAGTTCATATATATACCGCTACATAGTACGTTATGACGCCTATGAAGGTTATATTATTTGAACCCAATGGAAAATATGAAATACTCGCGTATACATTGTACGAAAAAACGATATTGTAATGTTAATAATTAATTATATGGTAAAAGTTGGGTTTTAATGAAAACGCTTACAAATGCTCGCGGAATGTGAATTAATCGATCGCGCATCCATCGTTTCTATTCCGTAACATTCAATCTAAAATAATATGGGTAGTAGAGATAAACGTTCAGTTGTCGAGTGGTAATTAATAAACACGCGTAGTCATATAGATTACGTGCATTAACCCTTTTCCCACGTTTCAGTTTAACTACTCGACCTTGTGGAAAAAAAAATCAAATGCACTACAGTATATTCTATTATACATATACTCTATACGTCTGATAATACATGTAACGAATCGTACTTTTTTTTAATATCTCATCGGATCCGAATTAGACATACGATTAAAAAAAAATTAACTGTAGTGCAAACACCTATACACTCATAACAAAACATTCTGAAACGAGCAATCCATTACACAATAGCATTTAATATTCGTCACGGTTTTCACAGTGTATTGCAATCTAATGGTCTTCCAATGTAATAATATCAGAACGACTGCGGCCGCAGCGGCGTTTTATTTATACACGTATAATCCTGAAATCCTTAACATTGTACGAATCATCGTCGGTAGTCGCCACCGCCAAAACACACCAACTCCAATGGCGTAGTGACCAATATAAAAATGTTTTCATTCGAAACGGCCAACACGCCGTAACAATACTAGTTCGCTGTCGTACCCTTTTCACCTAATCAACATACTTAAGTGACTACTGCAGTGTCATACGTGAAAACGACTAAATTACATTGATGAATCTATGTTGGCGATCGCAAGATCTACAATGCTTAATATTTTTGGTATACTTGTTTTTTATGATATACTATAACGATTAAACATGCGCAAACGGAATTACTGTCATAATAGCTCAAATTGTTTGCTTTTGGAACTTGGAACCATACGGTTTTAACGATGTTATTGTTTTCTCCACTGAGATATTACGGTTATATTATTATAAAGTTAAAACATATAACCCATTCTCGGAAAATATCTATATGATTTGCATAATCTGTCGTATTAAAGTTGTTTAAATGTTTGTGATATACCTGCAACCTACCTATAAATAATGTTCACCATGTATCATATTGTATGCAGTGTTGGTAAGTTGTTGCCTGTTTTTCGTCATCGCGTTATGTTTTTAAGGGCTTAGTGCCGGAAAAAATTTGTAAGTGCGTAGAATATTTTTTTTTTTCTATAAATCGCTAAGGTAATAAATGCATTTCCGTTAAATGTGACGTACATATTAAGTTAAATGTCTTTTATCTTTCGACGCCAAAGTAAATTGTATTCACCTTGTGCAAACATACACAATAAGCAACAAGCGTACCTACATTAAGCACGAGCGCCATACAATTTCCTTAATTAAACATTATTGTTAATTTGATATTACGACCTTAAACTATTATTTAGCGAAAATATATACAACGTGTATATAATAGGTACTCAATTATGTGTCTTGATCGTTTTAATTTCAAGAACTTATATTTTTGGTTTGTTATAAAGTATTAAACTTAAAGGACTGTTGTCGTACAACCAAGTTGACTAAAACTTCAGCTATTCTTTCTGTTCAAATGAAAAAGAAAAAAATTACGAACTTGTTATTAAACATATAGTAAAATATTTCGTTTGATTAATTTTTTACAATTTTGTACTTTTGTGAACATTTCATTAGTCTTAGAATACAATGAGCATATGTATGTATGAAAACAAACATGATTGTTCATTTTGTGTATAATGAGCTTGAAGAAAGTATTTCCTTATTTTAATTTTTTTTTCTTCATATGCGTTCAATTAGTAAGTATTAAATAGCGTATTATATCATAGCATGTAACAACTTTTATTAAATACAATTTTAAGGCTTCACCGTGAGCTTATGAATATAAACTATTTTTTTCCCACAGCAGCATTGTAACAATTTCCTTGTTGTAGAAAATAATATGATATACGATTAATTGTTCTGGATTTCGTATTCCAATGTCTGAAGTAATTTAACATTTTCAAATTATTCCGTTTAGAATACATTAGTGGTTATACGAGTTAAATATCATTACTATAACTAATTATAAAATCAAAACACTTAACAAGTATAATGAAGAAAAAAATTATTATTTGACTACCAATTAATGTTAGATTATCATAGAAATGCAAAGAATAATAGAAATAAAAGTTTACAGTATTAACTTTTACTAACATAGTAACATGTTTGTGTTTTCTTTTTATTAGATCTGAAGTAAATCTAAGACTATAAATGTGACTACAAAATTAAAACTGAATTCTATATCTATTCTAGAGTAAATTCTTCCGAATGTAGTATTTGAAAATGTTTAAAAAATGTATTATATTTAATATTTTGACTTCATAATAATTATTAGATATAATAATATTATATTATCAATGATTTATAATTATTCACTAAAACTTTCAGACCTTTTAGTACATATGTAGTCCTAGTGAACTGAATTTCCAATTTTCAAAATTGAATTACATTTATTATTATTATTATTATTATAGTTACTGGTTTAATTTTTCAATTAACATGTAGATACAGGAGAAATTTCAATAATATTTAGACGTCAAATTGAATAATATTTCATGATTTAAAATAGAAATTAGATGAATTCAATTTAATATTACATATAATTTGCACTATTTTAGCATTTTAATTAACAATATGTGAAATTCAGTTTTTCATTGATCCTTTAATTGCCAACAATAAAATCATATAGCTTTAATTATCTTTTTTGTTCGAAACCAAATTGATAAATTATTGATATTGTTCAAGCTATACTGTTTTCGTGCACGGCTTTTTGTTCTAAACACTAATAAATGTAATAAAACCTTATAAGTAGTATATATAGTACAAGTAAACAATATTATTTTTAACGAAAATTTCTCCTCAAATTTTGTTGAAAAATGTAATAAAACTAGTTTCCTAAAAGTTCAGAATAATTATTTAAAATTATTTCTTCAGAGTTAATGGATATTGTTACTTAATGTTGAGCATATAGTGAAGAACTTAACAAACAATTTTCTAACTTAAGCTATGTTATATATAGGTGCACCTTGTAATAAACGCTTATATAAGAAGCTGTTGACAATGAATGATCGTACACTATTATAGTACTCGTTTTTATTAGAAAAATCTATATCATGAGTGTTAATAATATGTTTTTTTTTATTTATTTGTTTATTATTTAAATTATCTTGTTTAGAGTAAAAAAAAAAAAAGAAAACACACAAAAATGCCCTAATCGATGGTGTGATTAAATTATTTTCAATTATATATGTTCCTACATTTTAACGGTATTATCATGTTAATCATATAAAAGCACGCCATTATTGATTGGCGTAGAAAAGTAGAAAGTTAAGCTGACGACATTTTCTATCAGTAAACATCTTGGACGATAAGATTTCTATTTGTCCGGTAAATACAATATTTTTCTACGACAGTATTTGTTCACGGATTTAATCGTATTCGTTCACCGCGACGACTGCGTGCCTCGTCAACTGCACGCTTAAGTTCGAGTATAGAACGAATCGAACTATTCGTCACGTTAATAACAAAATTCATACGAAACCGAAATTCCGATCGAGTTTTGTTCATTAGTCTATGAGTTGTTGCTTCCACTTTTGGGAAATATACTCGTTTGTACAACATGACGTGATATTATACTAATACTATGTCACTATGTCAGTTCAGTTTTTGTACAACGATAGCCTATAGGATATATGGTGAAGATTTTGGCGAGTATCTGCAGTGGGTTTAAACTAAAAATTTAGATTTTTATGTAGCTTTTCTCTTGAATTTTATGGCCAACAATTTCCAACAGCAATTTTTTGAATTTTTTTAAAATAATAATAAATTCAAATACATATTTTAATACCTAAGACAAATGTTATTCATCGATCGTCTAATTACGCACAATTCTCCTAATAATATTATAGATAACCGCTATAATAATAATTATTATAATTATTATTATTATTACATCTTAACCGTTCTCAAACGACTATAAATTGATCTTGTTAACCACGAATAACTCTACGATCACAAAATGAACTACCTAGGTAGATGATAATTTTTACCAATGTCATATATGAAGTTCTAAAATTCAATCTTTATCCGCCAAAAAAATTTGCATCGCATCATTAAACAGAGGATATGCGCAATATTATATATTGACAACACTCATCTCTAAACAAATACATCAATAGGATATCTGTCTTTCTCTTGTGGCATTAAAACACTAAAACCGACAAAACTGCTCACAATAAAATTGAAACGCCACGTGCAAATTTTATAAAAGTAAAACAATACTTTCCAACACAACGAAGAGTAATAATTATTGCAATATAAATAATATATTTAACTCGAAAACATTTCGTTGTAGCACAATTTTTATATCTTGATATACGAAAATATTTGAGTGAAGTTGTATCGAAAACCAGAAAATATTATTATCACGATTACCGAAATAGATGATAACATACAACGACGAACAATGACTTGAACAACGGCCTGAAATATTAGACTACAGAAATCTGAAAATTTCCGAGGCTCTAGTTTTGGGAAATTTCACGGAATATTCGCAAGACCAAGAATTTATCGGGAATATTAGAATTTTTATTTTAAATATTGTTTATAACAATTGTTGTTATTCATTGTAATCTTTATTTAATTAAAGAGCTTTTGCAAGGAAATATTACAGCTTGGCAATTACAATAAAATAAATACTATATACAAACAATAGTACATAAACATATTTAAAATTGAATGGCAATAAACGATATCAATTGATATAAAGATATGATAACGAGATAGAACTGTACAATTGAAATAATTAAACTTTGAGTGCGCTACCCTAGTAAGTAGTAGCATTGATTATAAATACAAAATAGTATTTATAATCAATGGTAGTAGGTGTACCTATATGTATAACGCGCGATTAATAATGACATTTTACGATGTAAAATATTCCAACGTTTGATAAAAATAATGATAAAAGTGATATACGATTACCAATGATGGATAATGGTCAGGGTTAGATTTTATATGGTGCAGAAACGATAAATTTTGAAAATGTATTAATAATTATTAAAGTATAGAACTATAGACGTTAGAGGTTAGAGCTATAAATAGGGCCGTTACACACGAGCGATATTTCATCGTACGCGATTTGCTATCGTATGAAAATATTATCATACTATACTATAGTTGACAGAACATTTGACCGATATTTATCGGACAATACTATTTAAATATCTTCAAATACAGTAATTGTTATACATTTTTTTTTAATTTTTTTAATAATTTAATATATCTCTAAATATAATATACTGCAATGGAAACTGATGATATGAATATAAAAATAATGAGAAATTATTCAATTGAATTTATTATTATACAACATTATTATTATAACAAATAAAATGTCAACTACTTACCAATTAGTTTTTGTTGCTGACTTGAAATCTTATTGAAATCCAGATAAAATAAGATATATATTTTTTCCCAAGCCACTCTTTTTAAATTTCTATCTGAATGATGATCTAGAGTTTTATCCCAGAAAAGGGCTCCTAATTGGACTTCACTTATAAATATATCTATATCTATATTTAAATTATCGTCTGAAAATTCACAAATTTTCGGCAATGTCGAATTCGCTTAGCCAGAGCGGTTTCATTCATCTGAATTTGTTTTTTTTGATTTATCAAACAATAATTATTATCGTTAATGTGTTTTTATCAGTTTATTTTCGTAAATTTTAATTGAAATATATTAGTCGTACGATATTCTTATTGTCTGGAATATTAAAGTGTATCTATCAGTTTTCGAGGTGTCCAACGATTATCTTATCGTGTGACATTTTATCGTGATCGTGTGAGCAGCTTTATTTATAAACATGTAATTTCGAATATCGTACAATAATATTTTCATTCAATAAACAAATCGTACGATGAAATCATATCGTGCCACAATCATGACGACTACTCGAGTTAAGACGCAACAACATGTTATTACTATAATACTATACGGATTATATTAAATTACGTGTATATGGCCGTCAACAGGGCGGCCACGGGCTCGGGACCGGCGTCCGCGTCCATAGCGAAACGGGCCATCACGTGCAACATGTCGTGATGCTTGCCCAGCGGGCACACGGACCCGTTGTCGCGGACCACGCGGCCGTGATAGGCCACGGCCCCGGTTACTGCGGCCTCGCACGCCCGCCGCCGGTCGCGTCCGCACCACGGGCCGCATAGGCCGTCCACCACGGTGGCCACGTACTCGAGGTGCATGGTCCGCTTGTACGCGGGTATCAGCTCGTCGCGTTCCAGCTTGGCCACGATCTGCGCGTAAAACTCGTCCAGCACCGCTTCCATCGGCCGCGCGTATATTTAGAACTCGTCCTGCAGCACCTGTATCCCAATCGTATGTAGAACTCGTCCCGCAGCACTTGTCCTGCGCAGTATACGCCCGTCGTGTGACCGGTGTCGCACCGACCGACCGATCAAACTGCTGCAGTGACGTGCACGCGAGAGAAGCCGTATTACATAGGTACCATACGCGCGACGGACGACGTGACATGGTGCACCGCAATCGATATACATAGATATATTATGTACACAGCTATAATGCCATTATACGGAAACCCGTCGGACGCGCCCACCCGCCCCGCATTATACGCTCAGAGCCGTGCACCCTTGACCGACCCCTCCGACGCCGCCGCCCCGGTACGAATAAGCTAATGGCAATGGGTAGTGATTCTCAACCCATGCAGGGTTGCGTATAAGGGGAGCGTATAATATGGAGGTATCGCCATGGAGGCCGTGAAATAAACTGGGTGCGCATAATATCCGCGTGCGTGTTGTCTCCGCTTTACAAAAGCACAGCATAGCAAATCTGCCATTCAGTAGACATCAATAGTGTTTTAGTTGTTATTGGTTTTTTACACGACATCTTAATCTTTAAACGGGTTATGAGCATTTTTAGACTGTAATATTATTATTATTCTATACATACCCGCGAATACCCAACTCGCTCAACGGTCAAAATATTAAAAAAAAAAAAAAAAAAAAAAAAAAAATAATCAACGTACTAACACAGATATGGCAGTTGTTCCCTTTAAGTGTGTCTAAACCTTTTTACTAAAGCTAATAAATTCAACCCATATGGTTCTACTAATGCAGATTTCCTATGTCGTATATATTTGTAAGACGGGTGGAGACAGCACATACGAATATATCATCCTTTTATAAAGTTGGTTGTCACGTTCTCGGTCGTTTGCGTTACATCTTTCGGTAATTTAAAAGAAAAAAACGCAAAAATCCTTGTAGACAGGACCCTTTGCTGTATTCAAATGTCATATTTAAACGGTTGCGTATCGAATACAATTTTAGAAACACTGGATACGACATGACGGTGACACTATCGTCACTATCAATGGTCATTGTGGTACTGTGTGCCGAGTAGGGGTGGGATTTGGTGGCCACGTTTGTGGCCAACGCGTTTCCGGCCTCGAACGACGCGTGTACAGAGTGGTTCGAAAAACGAGCGCGCAGTGAATGATAATATCTAGAATTATAGCTTTACGAGATAAAAAAATATAGTGCAACCAATGTCCACTCATATGACCATATTATCTTATACGACGAGCAGAAATACTAATGATTAATGAACATAAAAGAGTGAGGAATACCTGTGGTAACAGTTAAGTTGTTCTGAGCAACGTTTTCATCTTTGACGAATAAAATATATTGGTTTTAAAAATAATCGAGGGCTATTTATGTACTTAGGTATTTATATATGTATTTCCAACATGAGGTTGGTTTTCATTTGAAACACTTGTTTTTCTCTTTTTATTTTACAGCTTTAAAATACTTCGGATCGCACCCTGTATACTATCATCAAAATAATTACCCGTGAATCATGATTTTGCTATATAACATACGTGTACGGCTTACAAATTGACAACATAATTATTATATACCTATTATAATACTTCTAATAACGATCCGATTACACAGACGCGTCGCTTACCCCCTATCACTACACATGTATTAGGGTTATTGTTAACAGGTACCACAATCGTTACGTTCAAACAAAATACTTTTTGAAATACTTCAAATACTCTATCTGACTTATACGGATTTACCGATGGCAGTGTTAAAAAATAATTGATTTATAGTAATGTGAAAAAAAAATACAATCGACATAATATATTGTACATATAAATTAGAGTTTTGTTCAACTTTTTACCTTAATCTTAATACCTGTGTATTATCAGCACGACAGCACATACACGATAAAACTCTCTCTGCATTAACTAATCACTGTAATATGTGTTCTTACTTTATACTTAATAAGTAATATTTTCAAAAAAATAGTACATTGTAATTAATTTCAAATTGTTATATTAAATGGAAATTTATTTTTTTAAAACATTGACCGTCGAATAAATCCTATTTAATCGAACCAGTTTAACAAAAATAACATACATATTTAATTGGTTAGAAAAATTAATGCTATAGTAATATGGCGAAATTACTAACAGAATATATAGAGTATTTATAGCCAGTAAAACTGTTTCTCTCTCCGAAAGAACTCGACGGGCATAAATATTGGAGATTAAGTTGTATAATAATTATTTACGACTTTGTCGTGATTAAAATGTTGGTACAAAACCAAACACATTTTATTCTCTTAAAGTCAAAAAAATCAAGGAGAAAGCTATAAACGGAAATACTTAAAATCTAGCATGACTCACGGATGACAACGGTGAAGACTTCGAGTAGGTACATGAATGAATGATAAAATTGTGTAGGATAAAAATATTATAGTTTCACCGTATATTATTATATGCTTATTTCCATAATGCCTTAAGGTGTATTGTTTTGTTTTATATCAAACGGCAGTAGTACTGTGGTAATCGATTTATAAAAGCTGATTTTAAAAAAAAAACTACGCAATAATAATACCGTATGCATCAGATATAAAACAATATAAAATACCTTTGTAACGGAATCGAAACGATATTAGTTTTTTAAAAAATTCTCCTTTTATTTTAGCCAGATAATATAATATATTCTAAATATCCAAAGTAATAAATCTCCATAGTATAATATATATTATATATTATGTACCTTTGTGCTCGATCAAAACTATACAATGAACTGTCCAATGGTATTGAACTCTTATGTTTCAATAGGTAACCGAAAAGACACCGTCTCGTTACTACAATAGCGTTTTTTTTTTATATATATATTTAAAAAAGAAAAATATGAAAATTCGTGTATTTTTTTAACCCATAATAGTAATGATTGAAAAACTACCACCATAAACCATAATAAAAATAACGTAACGTGCATCCAATCAACACCATACGTAATAATACCATCATAATAATAATATCTATAGGTACCAATAATAATTGTTTTTTTTTTCTATTCGTTTCCAGTGTCTTGAATCAAAGCAACAACTGGGATCCGCAGTTCGAGTTCACCTACAGAGGACTGGTGCCAATGAAGGGAAAACCGGAACCTATGAAAGTTTGGATTTTGACCAGAAAGCAGATCTAAATGCAGCGATATTATGCGAAACGAGGCGTGGAATATATAACATAATAATATATAATATTATATTGAATAGTAAATGTTCTTCTACTTCCCCCATACTACAATATTATATACCGTTTGACTGTCGTAGTTTATGATTATTATTATAACTATTATTATTATTAATATTATAATTAGTCACCAAAAGGAAACTGAAAATATAAAATTAAGAAAATAAATAAAAAATTGCAGTACATTATATAGTAACGTATTTGGTAAAATCGACTTTGTTAGTCTCTCCGTATACGTATAAGATATAATATACGTTTTGTTTTTGTTTATTTATTTTTTAGCGCCATCCTGTGTACGGTCATCTTGATAATAATATTATGATTACATATACTATATACAATGTACATGGATGCCTACCATCTGTACACACGAATTCTTCGGGTGAGCATGTACATGCGTGTAAGTGATTCTCGTCGAGAGGATTGTGTTTATAGTAAAAAAAAAGTAGCCCAAGCCAAGATATTACAGCCGTCTACCTCGTGTTTCCGCGCCAGACTGGTGGGGCGTATACAAACTGGTTTGCGTGTTCGCGTCTATCCATGTCGAACTGGTTCCTTCAGTCTCGTTCTTAGAAGATCGCGACGCGCGCGTGCACTCTCCGTCGTTCTCGCCGGTGTATTTTTTTTTTACTAAAAGTAATATCACACATAAAATATTATTTTTACATTCGGTTTTTCTGTGATTTATTTATTTTTTTTTTTACATTAATATCTTAAGTTTTATCATTTTATATTATATTCTACCTAATTTAGTTCTGTTATCATATTTTTTGTGTATTGATATTATTGGTTTCGGTTTTTTTTTTTTTTTTGTACAAGAACAACATCGGAATCGTACGTGTGTCCCGCGGATATTTCATCAACTGACTCGGACGAAAGAGGTAAATACCATTTGAAATGCATCGGTGTCGTCGATAAATTATTGGCAAATCCACTGCGCCTGTTCCACGGTAACGATGACGAGTGGAATATACTTAAAATATTCTCAGTCCGTCGGAAATTCTTGGTTTTTAATCGTTGGTCTATTATGATGGATTCTAGAAAAAATATTGAAAAACGAAATGAACGTTATGGCCCGTGGGGCATCGTGTACCTTCTACCTACCTATACCGTGCGTGCACTGTAGTCCCTTTTGGATATTTTCGTCCGTTTTGATGTTGATGATTAATGTTTTTTCCGTGTTATTACACGCCATCCGCAACGATCCCGCACGCTGTACGGATCGTCTAGACCTCTAGACCCTAGAGTGTTATTTGTTATACGAAGAGGGGAAACATATCTTAGCCGCATCCGTTCAGAAACAATCAAAATAATAATAATTACAAGGTGTACTATTATTTCGTTTTCTTTTTAGAATATTATCCGGCTCGTTGAATGAAAAAACACATATTATATATATATATACGGTTTTGTACCGATAACATACACGCAGGGAGGATAGTAGAAAAAAAAGACCATCCAAAATAACTACGCTATACGTATAACGTGTGTAAAAAGTAAAAAAAAAAAATTAAATCATATACACGTACCTGTAATAATAATATTATAAAACACGGTGTAATGTACCTACGGACACGCGCGCGCGCAACAACAGTCGGATACAATAATATACAATAATTATTATAGTTTGAATCGGATATTATCTGTATATATAAGTGTGTGTGTGTGTGTGTGTGTGTTGTTGGCACGTTAATGCGCGCGGTCGGATATAACGGTAATAACGGCTTCAGAATCGTCCAGAAAACCGTATGGGGGAAAAATTATTTCTAAAAGCGTGCCTCGAGACGGTTCGTATTCAATACTCAAGTATAAAATGCGTACATACGGTTACAATACGTCCGTTCATATACGTCGAATACAACATTCAAAGCTCTGGAATATTCCGTTTTACAATTTCATTCTACCGACCACGTGTTGTTAACCAATACGATTTCATAAAGTACAATTTAATAGGAACCACGACATTGGGCCAAATAATATTATCCGTAATAAGTTTCAAGCACAACTCAGTTGGTATACATATCAGCTTATCAATGTATTTTAATTTAATAAGATCAAATCTTATTTGATTAACCAAAATCACAATCCAAATATACGATAGTATCATGTAGATTGGGATTATAAAAATTTTCGCTTTTGAACCCAATTTATTATTGAAGTTATGCCACTGATACAGGAATAAGTATATAAGTGGATATAAAACCCCGAAGCGAAATAATTTTTTCAGAGGAGCACTCGTAATACTCAAATTTTGTAATTGTGTCTATAAATACAGGTATAAGCTAAACTTAGTTTGAATATTATTAATCCCAATAAAAACTAAAGTACAATGCATTTTGTGCAACAGTTAAACAGGAATCAGTCGTTATAATATTTTTTATTTTATTTCATCTTATTGATGGGTTGGGCTCTTTTTACATAATTAATAAAGTATGTAAATACTATTAGTAATTAATTATATTAATAATATGAAACTTAATATATATATATATATATATATATATATATAAATATAAATATAAATTAACATTGGAAAAATAAAAATATTTATTAAGTTAACAGTATATTTGTATGATATAGGATATGAATAAATACGAAAATTTAAGTTTGAAAATGTGGTGATGTACACATTGGTGTTCGTCATTAATGTCCTTAGCGGCTCATTTGCTAATTATTTAATGGTGACACGTGTAACGTAAAATGGATCGAGCTTAAAAAATGAGGTATATTAAAACATATAAGCGAGATAAGTTCTGCAATCTGCAGTAACATCTATTGGTATCTATCCTACTACCTATACAACATGCTACAACAATTTGATACCGGCTCGCAGATATGAACAAGACGATTAAACCTGAGAGCATATAAATCCCGCAGGACATAATTTAGCGTACTAGGTATGTACTTGGGCCTTATCATATTGGGCTAGTTTCTTAATGGAACAATTCGGAGTTGAGGAAAAAAATTATCGTAACGTTCAACGATCGCTCGCGCACGGCTCTTCGAGCGTACGGAACAATATTATGTTGACACTACAAGTACGCGTGTGTTGAAACGAGCGGAATAATCTGTTGATACGTTTCGCGAAATAAATCGAATTCGTTTTCGGAACTGCCTTATTATCATTGTACGTATAGTATTATTAAACCACTATGGCTGCGGATAATATTATGATATAATAATATACACTTTTCGCGTGTTGTGACATAGCCATCGAATTCGCAACAACAACAATGTGACGTTGGTCGGTTCTCACGAGCACACCACCGCTTGCCACTGCGGGGGCTACTGCAGTGCACGAGATAATATTGTAATATACGATGTCATTATAAATCGCTGGCAGTGAACAAATTGGCAAAATAAAAAATACAGGCGCACGCCGCTGAGCCGTAAAAGTGTTTTCTGGCGCCGGGTTTTCTTCCTTTTTTTTTTTTTTTGTGTTCTGTTCCGCGTCACAAACCAACATTATTTCGATTTTAAATTGTTCAATTTTCAACTTTATTTGTTCTCACTCACAATTTTTAGAACGAAAATTTCTCGGTATTAGGTTATACACAATGTGTGATATCATCAATCGGTTTTCGATAACTGTTCTTTTTTCAATCAGCAAACGATATATTATTGATTTTAATATATATTTTTATCGAAAACTATTGACAACCTGTTAGAATAAAATATTGCTAGTACTGCCAGTATTGGTACGCTGAAAAACTTGTGCGGTCTCACCAAAACTAATCAATGCTTTGATTCGACCACCGGAAGACTCATCGCGCCCAAATCCGGATAAGATGGTAAGATGGATCTGCATTTAGGGAATTTCGATTATATATAACAAATAATATTATATGTATATATAATCGATTCGATTGAACGACCACTGCGAATTGATTTGCGTTCGGTTGCTCAGAGAAATGTTCTGCTTTGAAATTTCAACTCAAATCTATATTATGAACTTTTAACGGATATTATATATAATTTACCTATCGGACCGTTAAAATATTGTAGAACACCCGACGGACCAAAATCTTGCCCGACCCGTTCACTCATCGGTGTGTGTAGGCGCTCGTGATAAGTGTTCCCAAACCTTTTGAGTACAAACAAACACATGTAATAATAATAATAGGTACGCGCGTAAATTATAATATAACAAAAGTTACACCGCTGTGCGCACCACATTAGTCCGCTTTTCTTTTCCAGTTCGGCAGCACATATATGTATTATATTATAATATATATAATAATATTTTAGTATTATAATATATAATATATACCCAATTCGTATATTATTATGATAAGTGTGACAGACGTGGTTTTCGTATTTCTCATTTTAGAACGCATCGTGGATGCTCGCGTCATGATACAAACTGTTAAACCATTTCGAAATAATCGCTCAGTATAATAATAATAATATATAGGTATACGCCGATTTAAATGTTACGCGCGCAGGTCCGTGATTCGTGAATAATAATAACTCAGGCGACGACTACGATGATAATAATAATAATAATAATAATGGTGTGGCCAATTTTCATTTATTTTTTATTTTCTAGAGATTTTTTTTTTTTTTTTGTTCCTATCGTGCGTCGCAATGGCCATCAGTCTACACGCTCCAATAAGTTGTCCACGTTTATCGTGCGTTCTTCCGATACGAAATCCAACTGCAGTTATACTACACGATCAATCCGATGACTTTTACCTCGCAAACCGAAACCGAACGCGCACACATGCATTTGCACGCGCAATTATCCTACTCGGCATATTATAAATTTGGTGCTTACCACTATAAAATATAGTAGGTACAGTGTACGGGATACACGTGAAACAATCATACAAAACATATATTATAATAATAATGACAATAATATATTAATATAATGTGCTTTCACGGTTCATTCGAAACGTTTTCCTGCTAAACTGCACGACGACCGCTGTCGATGAAGGAGTATATTATAATATTATATTATAATATTTTTTAAAAATTCACATTATTACGTCGGAACACTACTGTTACTTTTCCTTTTCGCCTGTCGTTCAGCACGCACACCTCGCTTCACAACCATATGTATACACACGTACATACGCATCATATTATATATATATATATATATATATATATATTATAGTACACTCTGTCGGTTTAGGTAATATTCCATTCCAAATTTCAATTTGTTTTACGTCCGTCGTCTAAAATAATATGTATTCAGTGGTAAACTTATATAATTTCTATTTACACAAATGCGCGTACGAGAATCCCATCTGCAGGTACAATTATAAATATCTTGTATGTTTATGAAATCTGTGTATGTTTACCAAATATAAGATACTTTAATCAAAATTTCATTATTTTTGAAATTTATTTGGGAATATTGTTGCAGGTTTCACTATCTAAATATTCAATTTCCTCGGTCTAATCATTTATTGAATAAACTATGCGTGTGTAATGAATAAACACCGCATGTGTGTGTTCACGACTTAAATATATTTGATTTCGGCGTGTTTCAAATCCATCAACGCGCGGAATTCAATACCTAGGTACATAAATACATAGACACTTATACACGTTTTGAAAGTCAGAATGATATCGTTTTCACGTTACTGTTAGATCTTGTTAATTTAACCCAGCTAATGATACCATACTACCATAAAACTACTACGAAATTCGTACACCAGCGAATTCTGAGTTTTAACCTACCACAAAATTATCCGTTTACGATCCGTAGAAATAAAAGTATTTAGAATATAAATGATAAACCGTTAAAAAAAAAAAATAGAGGACAATAAATTGTCTGTATTTTTTTTTACATGTATAAATGTATTCTTTCCGTAGTTGTTGTATACATATTGTAGTATATATGTATACGTTATAAGTAGTATAAGTATACGTATAAGTGTTAACATATCTATAAATATATAAATATAATAACATCAATAACGTATACTGTCTACTCTGTATTGTTTAGACCGTAGTCGTTAACCCGTAAGGCCGCAACCCACGTATTTATTTTACACGAATCTCGTCCAACGTCTCATCATAAAGTGTACATTCTTAAATATTCGGTGTGTTTGTTACAACTTTGAAGTTTATAAAGTTTTAATTGTTGTAAACTTACACGTAAAGAAAGTTATCAGCTACATTTTTTTAAACATTTCACGCGCACGTTGTCGTCCGAGTTCCCTTCGATTTTTCGTAGTTTTTTTTTCGCTGAAGTCTGAAAGTTTTGTGTTAAACGTTTAAATTTGTTTCACAACATTTTCATGATAGTAACAATTACCGTTTACGCTTTGGCGTTAAATTATTTTTGAAACGCCCCGGCCGCCGCTGTCATCATAATCTGTCTTCCAGCTATATTGGTAGGTACAATCGTATTATCTGGCAAAGGAAAACATAGTTGTCTGTTTAATTTTTAAACTATCATTAGCGTTTAAATCCCCCACACCATGCTAACCGAAAATCACGCAAACGGCACGAGTATTGTTCTTTTAATAATATCTGCCTGGTCATTTGTCATATCAAATAAGCATCAATCTCTCTGCACCGTCGAATGCTGCGCAGCTTCGCATATACAGTCTCCTCGCGAGGTGAATGAATTTCAGAAGGCAAGAAAAAAAAGGCAATTCTCATAAAATCAAACACCGCTGAACCAAATCAATGTCCTCCACTGCGAGGACACGCTTTCTAGAGACAATGCGCCGTTTTTGCATATAGGCACAGCCTTTTATTGATGTACCGCCTATATTTCTTCGTTGATATAGTGAATTTTTCTTTCTTGATCACTGACGCGTGAAACAAACCGAAATATAATATTTTAGATAACATACGTGCAAAAATGAGATATTACTAAAAAATTATAATTCACGCACGTGATTATAGCATTCACTGTGCACGATAATATACGTTATTCAGTCATAATATGACGGGCCGAACGTTGACGTACAAGCATCGTGTCATCATCTCCGTCGTCAATTCATTATCTTCTCATGATAGTCCACTGAACAATGAAGAAACCCATTGTTCTACACACAAACACATACACACATGTGCGTACAAGTCATGGTTTGCACAAATATTAAAAAAAAAAAATCAATTCGTTTGTTTTTTTTTTTTTCAATTTCCAATCTACGAAAGACACGATAACTATATACAACGTTTAGGTACTCCATTAAGTAATTCATTTTGATTTTTTTTCTTGTATATAGATATATATATAGAATTCTGCGTCTTCTATCACTTGTTTCGTATTTTAATGATTACTGAACCGAACATTTTCAATATTTTACGCTTATGCGATTATGCACTATCGATTTTATTTTTTGCTTAACATTGACAACTTTTCACATACAAAATATTAGCAAACCGATAGCCGACACAAAGTTTTCGAGATTCAATACTAATGAAAAAATGCATAAAATTCATAACAATGTTTACTCATGAATTTACACCTTGACGATATCACATAGATACATAATATTTTGTTATTATAATATCGATAACAGGTTCACAAAATACGAATATATATTTTATGTATATAATGTGTATGTTGTATATTATCATATTCTATCGTATATCTCGCGATAACTTTCCAACGAACGATTGAAAACATAATAAACTTTATAAATTTAATGAAAGATAAAATGAAACAATATTATTGGCTATTTCCATTAGCAGGATTAACATATTGCTCGTAATTTGTTCAATTAAATTCGTCTCTTTGTACCTAAAAAACTATTTTAACAATTTTATTACGTTTAATTATTACAGTAAAATATTGTATTAATACTTTAATCGTTGCCTTTAAAAACGATAATTTATTGCGTTGAAAGTTATTCTATAATAATTACTACGTATACTCCTATTTATTTATGCTTGTCTGAATATCATACGAATCCTTGAAAATCTTTAAAACATTTATACTTACGTCTACTAGAATTTTAAAACAATTTATTAGCCAATAGCAGATCAATATACCGTGTACAGGAGTCAAGAGGTACTGTTATATAAGATTGATAACCTAGATCTTATATCTCGAGTAGGTATGTGTACAGTGTACACGTATAGTATTCCTTTGACTTCCAATCAATGAAATATCAAACCGGTTTCATTCCATTATTGCAGTGACTGTGAATTTCCAGGACTTAGAGTATTATTAAATCGATGATGAAAGACTTAAGTAAATTGTAAATTATTGTTTTCAATATAAACGTATTAAATTATAATTACCTACACGCATTTGATTAAATCAAAAAAAATAAAATAAAATAACATTTGTCGCAAACTCTCGTATGTGCAGTATACGTATATGTATAAATGTATCAAAGAATCATGACATAACGATACTTTAAAAATCGTTAAGAGAATGTAAAAAAATTTAGGCAATCGACCGAAGGCAGAGTTTTCACGATTTTTATGTTCGATCGCGCGTAACGGATAAATAAAATAATAATGTCTTTATATCTTATTATATCTAAGAGAATATATAGCTTAACAACAAATTGTATTCAATAAATTATAATTAATTCATAAGACTATGACCGGCGTAATGAGGTTTTCGCCGTGTTTTATTTTATTTATAGGACGAGTCAACTACATTAATGTCATTTGTTCAACGGTTATAATATTAGTATATTATAAATATTATCATGTTATCGTAATTTTTAAATTATGATTATTGTTTAACTTGCGTAGGTACTGAGTTTCTCGTATAGTTTTCTCATAAACATATATAATCAACTTATACTCAACTATACACGTTTATGTACCGAGTGAATTATTATTATACACCAATAATGGCATTGCTTTGTCGCTCGAGTAAACATTTTCTTTAGAATTTTATGGAATTAGATGTATATTTTAAATATGTAGTTTATTAGAAACATTTGTCGTGCCTTCTGATTTTCAAGTAATAAAATGAATTTGGCAAAGTAGTACATGATGATAATTGATTATGAATAATAATTTAATCGGTTAAGATTATATTAAAAAC
Source organism: Chaitophorus viminalis (assembly GCA_025469195.1). NCBI lineage: Eukaryota > Metazoa > Arthropoda > Insecta > Hemiptera > Aphididae > Chaitophorus > Chaitophorus viminalis. The sequence continues at coordinate 199,875 of JAIPRK010000211.1, forward strand.
TATTTATATATGCATTATGAGCGTATGGACCACTGTCCACATGATCACACATGTGTGATTTCCCGCTTTTGTACATTTATCATAATATTATTGAGAAACATTTTATATAGATCCTAAATACATTCAATTAGATCGATTTGCTAAATACGTGTCGTCTGTATAGCTCTAGTTGTACATATGAAATTTTGGGTATTCTATAATAAATTTTAGTTCGTTGAGGAAAAATCTATAACTTATATCTCGTTGCAGTACAATAATAATAAGGCTCGGACGCGTTGAGTAAAAATATCGTACAAAACATAATAATATCATCGAATTAAATTATATCAAAGCAGTATTCTTTTTTTCTAAATACAAACCCAATATAAATCTCTTATTTGAAAAAAAAGACATAATTCTCTACAATATAATATAAAAGGTGGATGATAATGATATAAGGATAACTCTTGCGTACATTGTTATCATTTCTACCAGCTCTTTTGAGTTGTAGAGGCATAGTAAAACATTAATAACGTGTGCCTCTGCACAATGAAACCCGATGAAAACCTCGAAACTTTTAATGTTATCATTAGTTATTTGATCATGATATATATTTGTTTACACCTACGCACGTCTATATATACGTATGTGTGTCGTTTTTTATTCTTCGACAGTAACATATTCATTCAATTTTTTTTTTCCTACCATTATGCCGGTACGTTTTTCATTAATGCATTTTTTAATCTTGTTGATAATATATGACGGATATTATAAATTTATAACAAAATATTCTAACATACATAATAATTTTTAATTTTATTAGCGAATGTAAATCACAACACGGAACATGATATAAGAGGTTGTAATTACTAATTTCCGTAATAATTAATAATAACTAATTTAATGAGGATTATAACTTATATTATGCTATATAGATTATATCGTTTATATCTACGATGCGAATGATAACAATAAACGAACATAACATTAGAGAATAATATTACGAGTTGCATTGGTAATCATTTTTCTAGGGCAGAAATCGTTACTTATTATTCATATATTTTTTTTATTTATTACTTCTTAGTAAATAAGGTACAGAATTCCATTCACACAATATAAAAATCTAAAGTGGGTACGCCCAAGCGTTAAACATAAAATAGTATGACCTTATACCTACTTATTACTATTATACTAGAACGTTGTAGGTAGGTACTTTTATGAAAATATGTTTTCCATTACATCGATATTGGTAGGTTATTAGAACGAAAATTTGAATTAATTATTTGAACCACTATCTGCATGTACCTAAACCCGATGATCTGTCAAAAATTGGCAATAAAACTCTATTGGAGTAGCATAAGTACAGCATATTATCATAATATAGTTGATGTTGATGGTGTTGATGATGATGATGATAATAACAGTACACAATACCGAATTGTGATCGACCTACACGTTGTCGACGTACTCGTATATTAAGCGTTATCGGCGTTTAATAATTAAAAACTATATTGTTATTCACCGTTGATTTCCATAGAACAAAAACTTTCACCAAAAAATCATAAGCAATTTAATATTATTTCTTTGTTGTGATAATAGAATCGTAGTTCAACGAATAAAAATTGTTTAATAGAATGACTGTTTTGTTTGAACTATGGTGCGGAGACGGTGAAAAAGAAAACGTTCTTCGATCTCGGATTTGTAAAAACATAATAATACCTACTGTTTGTAAGATTTTCGATAAAACAAAGTATGCAGGGAGTTCTATAGAAAAGGAAAAAACCAATAAAAATTAATTCATTGGATTTTTAGCCTATAAAATAAAATCAAAACTATCTCATAAAATGAATTGTACTATTATTATTACTTTTATAACATATTCATAATCGTGTGTAACCCGAACCATTCCGTTGGTCCTTGACACGTCGAAGGTAAATATTTTAACATTAAAATACGTAAATATTTAATTAAAGTAATTAAATGGATTAATATGCGTTATTGAATAACATATGTCCCTGGGTTATTATACGACATAAACACTGCGTATATGTTATATATAATATATAAATGTTATAATTATTATTGTACTCAATTCTGCTCTGTCTCTACACGAGTATGAAATATGATTTATACTTGTGTGTAGTGTGTCGACATTTTTTTCGTCCTACCCTCGTCGTTTCTTTTGTATTTACAAATACCTACGAATATATTTTAATCAATCGCGGCTTTGTGAGGAGAGGCATAACCAGATAAGGAATAGAGAACATAAAGAAAATATTTGTTATCAAAACTGTATTGGAAAATAATATTATGTAAGTATTTGTTAACATGTATACGGATAAATAAACAAGGCGACCGGTATTGAAATATGTTAGTGAATATAATATACGTATGGTAAGTTTCGACGCATTAACTTTGTAATGCAAACACTATAAAACCTTGATAACTCTAATATTTTTAGTCGAATTTTTGATAATTCGTTGGTTAGGGATCAGTATCTTAGTCCCTGCATTTCAATATAAAATTTACTGGATAACATTTCTCGATAATTCAAATTTCATCGACTTGGAGTAATTTGTGTCGATTTATATATTATAACTCGAAAATACATTAACGAAAATTACCAGAATAATATCATAACATCCAAGTAGTAAGAAAAGTATTGGATAGTGATGACGATAAGGAATTACCTCTATTTACTCTTGCTAGGTATTAGATAGATAGGTGTTTGAGAACAAGCAGAAATTTTTGACGAAATTTGTTCTGCAGTCAACGTGATTGAAAACATTACAGATCAGTTCTCATAAAAAATAAAAACAACATAACTAATCGATTTCTTTTAATAGTAGTACAGTCCTAATTATAACTTTAATTTAAAATATAGATCACTTTTCTCCAAATTTTAAAATACACACATACATATATATATATATATATATATATATATATATATATTGTAATATATATAGAATAATGTAAGGAAATTAATAAATTAAAAAATAAAATGTTATATTCTAAAATGCATTTTTTTAATTCAAAATTTGATATAGATTTCCCTCCTAAAACTAAGGTAGGCACATAAAAAACAATCTAACTAGAAGTAATTAGATTTTAGAAATGATTATTTATTATTATATTATTTTTAGTAATTAGTAATTAGTTTATAATACTAATTGTATGTTTATATACATTTAATGCAAGTAAGTTTCTTAATAATTATAGTTATTCAATAATAATAAAATTTTTCTTAAATGTGAAGTATATTTTTAATAGATCGTGACCAAAAAAAGTTTGACCACCCCTGTTATAAGATCATGATTTCTGTTCAATTCGACAGTTAAAAGTCGTAACGTACCTAATTTATATTCGAATCCGTTTAGCATATTGTTGTAGTCGTCACGTCGTGTCGTCAATCAATATAGGTTTTTTTTTATTTTTATTTTTTCCAGGTAAACCATTAACGTGTTGTCGTTGTATTCAAAGAAACATAATATTATTATAATATTACTAATGGTAATTTACCATATAGCTTTGATAACACAGCCATACGCATCTTCTCTTTACTTATATTATATCCCTCATATAGCCACATACGTATTATTATTATAATTATTATTATTATTATTATTATTATTATTATTATTATTATTATTATTACTATTATTACTATTATTACTATTATTACTATTATTATATTCACCACAAGTGTTCGGCTAGTCATTTATCGTCTCTGACGTGTCTACTCCGATCACATACGGATGTGACTTACGAGTAAGAATTTCACCGAAATTTCCGGATGAGGTCATGTTTTTTCCGATAAACATAGAATGAGCGAATTACGATGTACGTTGGCCGCCACATCAGATTATAATAATATGATCCGTCGTGTGTTTTTGCACACAAATAAACGTCTGCACGCGTTACTTTCGCCGACTGCACATGGTGGTTATAATAGGTGCGTAATTCAACGGTTTAACGTGCGGCGTACATTACACCATTGACAATAAAAAAAATAAAAACAACAATTTTCGTTTAAAACCTTTATCATTTCGCCTGTTGCGGTTGCAGTATAATAATATATCCGTCGAAAATACGTTTTAGTGAAATACGCGAATGCGTTGATACATTTTTGTCGATTATAATAATATAAGCGATTATAAGTCGTCACAGCGCTAACGTATCGATATGCATTTTGCTCATAATATGTTATGTAATGAATATATTATGTATTATATACCTATGTTATAAAATATATGATATTTTTCTAAAATTATATTATAATTTGTCTTTCACACGCGTGATCCGAACGAAAAAAATTGTTTTACGTTGAACCCACACGGTTACGTTAAGTAAAATAATAATAATGTTTGAACGAGGAAACTAATGAAAAATTTTCCGCATTCGCGTGTAATAATATAATTTGTTTATGCTATACGAGAAATTTTATTATTGTATTCGAAAATCGTTTGATAAACCGAAATTTATTTTTACCATCCGGTAGTTATAATAAATACCTAGTATAACATTATTATTATGTGTTACAATACTATAGATATTATAATATTCTCATTGGTTTTCGTAACTACGTGACTATTATATCTCGACTTTTCGAATAACCGGCGGCATAACCACAATTTTTTGCTAATGTGATATCTAACCCCTAATGGTAGAAGTCACCGGGTTAGAATTTTAAAGCGATATTTTACAAGGTTCAAAATTCAATAGCAAAATGTTATCGGGGTTCGAAATTTGTGGTCTTCCGGCGTGAAATACGGGTACGATATGATGGTCAGCAGTGTTCTTTTTAGGCGTATAGATACGTTTGCGCGAGCTATATAATTCTATAGTTGCTTTTGTTGGTCATTACTTATTAGTTATGACTCATTTATTAACTATTATTGCTGATAGCACGTTTTCTCATCACTATGAGGTAATTGGTTATATTTTAGATAATACTTATACTTCTAATTACTATATTGGATATTACTAATTATAAATTGTCATGTTGGTACAAAATACGAATAGGTATACTACATAAGTGTTCGTACTTTTTTCGCATTGTTAAAGATTTCTATGAAAACGAAAAATGGAATTTGGAATAGGTAAAAGTTCAAAATAAGAATACATCTATTATTATAGTGACTGGACATACTTTTCGATTTATTAGACATCGGAGTGATGGATATGTCATATGGAGGTGATGCTATAAAAATCAATGTACAGCTTAAATATATTAATAACGAGCGGTATAATTGCATTTTAGAAAATACTAGTAAACTTAATCCTGTTGGTTCAATAGAAAAAGTCGATTGCCAAGTTTCACGAGAAATTAGAGCAAAATAAAATTTACCCAGCCGATAAAATTGATTTAGAAGTTAGAAAAATTAAAATAACAGTGAATTTTTAAAACGTCATTCGTTTGTGCTGATTTGTGTCCAATTTCCAGCGTTTGTGCAGCAAACACTGATTTATCTGGTTACTGTAGAAACTTTGATGGGTGGAGTGCTGTATAAAGGACTGCTTCTTCCTTTAAGATTTTCAAATTTTTTAAACACAATTCATTTGTGTTGGTTTTGTGTTAGATTATCAGCGTTTGTTCTATAAACTCAAATTTATCTACCAGCGCTCCTATTCAAATATTTAAATTTTGGTTTTTTGTACTTGTGAATTAAATATTCTTTTGTACACTTAATTTACTAGTATAGGTCCATAAATTAGGTCGCGAGCTTAACGTGTCAAACTTTGTTTCAGGTGTCACAGCCAGACATGTTGGAAACGGTGGCCGCGGAGAAGAAAATCCCGCCGCCACTGCCGCCCAAGACGCGCCGGGGATGTCTAAAGAACGGTGATGGAAGCAATGGCGGAGGAGCGACGATCTTGTCCAACGGTCACGTGGTGAAAATCCGTATTGACCCCGTGATGGGCGACGGAGGTGGCCGCACCCAGAGGGACGACGAGACGTGCCGGGAAAAGGGTGTCGGCCGCCGGTCCAGCACGGTCAAGATAAACATCACCTGCGTGGACCCGTTCGTGTTCCGCCGGCACTACGACGACGTGGACGACGACGCGGATGACGACGACCACCACCATGACCATGACGTGGACGTCCGGCGCACGTCGTCGGGACACCAGTCACCACTGGACAGCGGCACCGGCAGCGACCTGGACACCGGCAGCCGCCGGGACGAGAGCGACGACGGCACGTGCAGCTGCGACTCGCTGACCAGCAGCACGGCGGACGCGACCGAGACGACGGTGACTGCTGCACCCATGGCCACGGTCGGCGAACTGGTCGTGGACCGGCCACCGTCCGCTGTCGAGACGACCAACTCGACGGTCGGCAAACCGGTGGCCGGAGAGGGAATCGTAGCCACTGCCTCCGTGGCCACGGTGGTCGAAGAGTTGCCAAAACGGCCATCACTGCCGCCCGCGATCCACGTCCAACAGCGGTGCTACGGCGAAACGGCCACGGTGGCCGCGGTTGACCGCATCATCGACATGGACAACACGGACCAGTATTACAGTTTTCACATGAACGAGAACGTGTTCGACGAGGTGGACGCGGCGGCCGAAGCCGCAGCCGCTGCCGTCCACCCGTCAGACGACACGTTTGCCGGGTGCAAGAGTAATGCGGCCGCGTCGGACACGATACGCAGCGCCAAGGGCACGATTAGAGGCGTCAAGAACCGCGTCAGGGCCGGCATAGCGACGTTCTTGCAACCTAAGACCAACAAGGTAAGCCAAATATACTCTCCGAACTTCAGGACACTATTGTTGTCTTCTACTGAAGTCAGTAGATCCCAAAATTATCTGTTTTACAAAAGGGGGTTCGCCCTGTCTTATTAATTGAAAAAAAAATCATATGGTCGTCATTCATTTTTCATTTTTTCCCTACATTGTATATTTCAAATGGAAAATGTAATATAATGATAAAAATTGAGCTTTGTAATGACTGCTTTCCATCCAATAACATCTCTCCAGCAATGTTAACATGTCCACTCAATGGCGGCGTTAAAGGCAGGCCCGGATGGGCCACATGACCCGCTTGGAATTCTCTGGCTCGCTCGTTGGCCCACCTAAAATTTTTGATTTTATTTAATAGGTTAAACTTAAAACTTTTTAAATATTATTACGGAAATAGAACATACCTGTAATCTCGGGATCTGATTTTCCTAAATAATACGTACATCACACATAGGTAGCGAAAAACAAAACATTTACCATAGAGTCTGTTTTTTATATCTCATCGTAAAAAAAAAATTAACTACAATTTAGGATTTATAATATAAAATGTCTACATATCCTTTTAATATTATACATGTATTATGTATAATATATAATATTATTATATTAAACTATTATGGAGAAAATGCCAGTAAAACATTGAAAGTGACAAATTATTATCTAAAGGAACGGGGGGCCTGTTCCCCCTCTGCGAGCGGCCTTGATACTATACCTGCCGTTTTATATGTACCGCAATGGTCTTCGTCTACGACACTACGGTTACATTTGATTTTTTAGGGAACAGTTTTAATCTGTTCTGAATTAGGTTTTCCACATCGGTTCTGACTGATTTCCCGCGAAAAAGTAAGAGCTGGCCGCAACCAATTTATAAGTCAGATAACAGGACGTGTTTCATTGATTTTTTTAAAATTTTTAAATTGTAAAAATTATTTAATTGTTTGTCTATTCAACTGACGTCAAACCTCTGAACACTGTTCTAAGTACTTCCGTATATTTCACAACTCTTTCTATAATCGATTTACTTGACGCATAGTATAATATATGTATATGTGTGTGTGTGTGTGTGTGTGTGTGTGAACGTATAACGATGACAAAAAAGTAGTTTGACTAATATCATAATGGTTCCATGATTGGAATTTCGGCACCTGGGCACAATCACGCAACGTCTTGCATCGTATTGTAATCACTGCCTCTTTCGGGAGAAATTTATGAAAAATATGTAACGAGACCCCCTGTTTTATTAACATAATTATTATATAGTGTATGTATGTACCTGACGACGATGACGCGTACCGTTGGTATTTCGTAAATCACGACCAGCAGACGCAGGGTTGGAAAACCGTCAGTGCTGAGTAGGTACGCGGATGTGTACGAGAATGGCGGCGCATGAAAAACTTACAAATATTTTAGCAGTACCGTCGAGTAATGTAAAGCGTAGAGGTGCATGAGTGTCTGAAAACAAACTGAAACTGTTGCCCAAAAAAATCAATCGTAATCTAGTGTCGTTAGACGGAGAACACTGAAATATAATATTATAAGGACCTATAAAATCATGTAAAATCATGAATTAATCAATCGAATTTCGGTACGCGTATCCAGCGGTACAAAACATACGTATATATATACGGTATATATATGGTATATATAAATATACAATATTGAGAAACGGATAGGATGAAAGGAAATAAAAATTTAAATATTTTAAATTATTCTCTCCGACCGAATACCGATGTGGCGTGTTCAATTAATATCGTGTACCTATTATTACTATCGCCCGCAACGACACGAGACTTGTATGCACGTACTCGTATATACATTCGTCGTGTATGTGATTAACTGTGCGCGTTCGTATTTTTACCGGTTCGTTTTTGGTTCATCAAATTTTGTTACATAAATGCATTTATTTTTTCAACACTAATTATTATAACATCGCATACGCCAAATACTTACCGGTTATTGTGTAAATAAAATGATAATTGTGACATCGAATGATAAAAATAATAATTATTATTATTATAAGTAGTTCGATTCCCACGCCGAATGATTAAAATAATGTTGTTTGATTATATTTTATGTAACGAATCGCGACCGGTGTCTGCTGGTTGAATTTTTGTTTGGAAAACATTTATAAAATATATTTCAAGAATACATAATGGTTTACCAAAAAAACCATATTTTTTAAGATCATTTTTACATAATGGCAGTTTAATTAAAAAGTCATTGGGCATAACGTGCGGTATTGCATATATAAATTGCTATGTTCTCAATTCGTTGCACACGATTTACGTTGAATGTGAATCATCAGGTTGATAACATTTCATAAAATCAAGATGTCCATGCAATGTTAAATCTTTGTTACCTATGTACTTGTAATATAAACATTAATTAATTTCATTCTATTGAATTTGGAAAAATCTTTTTTTTCGGACTTAAGGTATAGAAAATCATTATATTTTTCCAATCATAACATTTAAATAATATTTAAAAACTCATAATTTGATAAAAAAAACCGAATACTCACGTTTTTTATTTAGATTTATGATTATATTAGTTACATAATATTTTTAAATTCATAATTTGAAAAAAAAAAAAAACAATTACGAATTATTGTAGTGATGATAAATAGTCTGATATCGGTTTAATCCTTTTTAATGTAATTAATGCAAAATAAAAAATAATTCATCTCAGTTTTAATTTCCATGTACATACGATAATAATATCAAAAATTAACAATAATTTATCTCGTAAATTCCAATGCATTTACTCCAACTTAATTTTTCATATTTGAGTTATCATGGCGCATCTATTTTAAGTGTATTAGTGTATTTAGGATCAGAGGCGTATTCAGGATATTTTTTGGTATTACTACTACTAGTTACTATAATTTATCATTCTAGTTACAAAATTTAAATATGTTTTTGTTATAACGGAATTCAGTTAGGATAATTCAGTTATTCAATTATTTAATTTTGTCATATTTTTAAAAAGTGTGAACATTCATAAAAGACAAAAGTTATATTATAATATTAGAAAATACTAATAGAAAAAAAATCTCTAGATGATCTATTCCCCGTTCCCACCGTGAATATGCCACTATTCAGGGTGAACTAGTAAGAAAGAAAATGTTTCCGTTGCACGAGGAAATACAATTTTGATTATTATTACTATTCTTTATATTTTTTTACTCACTTTAACGTCCATATAATACTAATATTCTAGGAATCGTCAGCGCGAAGTCATCCGGAAATATAATAATGTTCTCGTACTAGGTATATTATATAGAGACGAAACGGATATTTTTTGGTTTTAACATAATAATGGCCAATAATATTCTCCTGGTGTCCGAAACGCACGATGATTATAATATTATCATAATATATTTGAAAAGTAACTAATAAATATGTTATAGAATATGCGGTACGTCGCATGTAAACGCATGATAGCAGAGTAAATGTAAATTGAGAGTGAATATACTATGCTAAACGTGCCTATACATATTGTATGTAAAATACCTACTTCTTATATACCATTCCTTGACCTTTGACCCCCTTAAAAATTCAATTTTAACTTAGATCATCTGTTTTTTTTTTTGTGGTAGCTACATGACTTTGACCAGAAGTACTACGATACTACGATATGTATAAAGTTATAACTTTTCTGATCGAAAATTTCGTCAAGTTAGTGCATTGAGAAGACCATTATTTGAATTTCCCATAGTTTTCCAAATTATTGAGAAAACAGCATAAAAATTGTTGAAATTAGACCACGGTATTGGTTATTTGATTGTTATATTGGTTGTCATAATGAATCAAAACATTTACTTATTCATCATACTCATCATGAAATAAACACAAAATCAAGATGAAATAAAATACCTTGGTAACCAGCAACTGAAAAATATCATAATACAGCCAGTCCTGCAAAGCTCAAACTGTGGCCGACCAATAGAAACGCGATTTTCGAAAAATAATTTCTTATTGCACACCTAGACTATAATGTTACAAACATAATCTACAAATTTCAAGGTGCCAGCATGTTATCATGGGCTGTACGTTGTTGTGAATTAGTCAGTCAGGACCTCTTTCATACATATTGTGTGCACGTATACCGCTTATATCGTAGGAAAATTTGCCAGTCCCGGATTTATTCAACGGTGTCACGGACTCACGGTTCCAGAAATGTTTCCGCGCGCCTTCGTTTTTATATTTTTGTCATCGGATTAGTAGGTAGAAGTAGGTATGTGACACCGTTTCTTTTACCGTGCCGTGCGCTCTGTTTGTTCCGCCTGCAGGACGTGTGTCCTACTACTTGCACACTGCAGGCTGCGCGCGTCCGTCTCCTCTTGCACACACGACAGACACGCCACCGTACGCGTATAATATAAATATACAATATAATAACAATATCGTTATTATCATCGTCATCGTCGCAGTCGTACGTACAAGTCTTAACGTTTCCGGCGACTTTTTATTTTCTCATTCCGTCTCATGAATGGCGTGGCTCGTTCGCGTACACGCCCGACCATGTATACAACGTAACAATATAATATAATGTATATGTGTGTATAAAAAAAAATACATATATATAAACGTAATTCATGTGTGTGTGTGTGTGTGTATGTGTGTATGTGAACGTGTGTAGGTACTCTATATGTATATTATGTAGACTTGTAACATATTCGCTCGTTTCAAGACGACGGGACGCACGTCGATCAATCGAAAATAATGTAACAATAATATTTCCGACCGTGGTAATTCGCACTCAGGGGTGGTTGCATAATATAATATATCGGTGGCACCCGCGCAATATCGATAACAATAGGACACGGAGTAATGTGTGCGCGCGTGCAGTGTCCAAAAGTTTCGCAACTATTTCATTTTATTTATTTATTTTTTGAGTTGGGAAACCACGACCCGATGATGGTTGGAAAAACGGAAATCATAATTTCCGTGGTAAAATGGAAAATAACGCACAGCTATTGGCGTTTTATATGCGCACGCGCGCGCGTGTGTGTGTGTTTGTGTGTATGTGCGTACTGGATGGCAAATCAATAATAATAATTGTACGAGATCAAAAATAATGCAGTTTTACGCATTAACATTGGTATGTAGGTACTTATATTTTGCGAAAGATGCAATCAGTTAAAAAACTGTAGCGGATAATTTACAATGACAATATTGCTATAAGTTATAACATTGGTAAAAGTAACTACACACGTGTTGGTGTTACGAACATTTCTCAAAATCCTAACTTAAATGATGGGCAACTGGATAACTGATAACGGTTGACCAAGATCAAACATATTTCGTGATTAATATCTTGAGTTAAATAAAAGAAACGGAATATTTTAATTATTTCTTAACTCTAATGTAACCAATAAAGGTAATAACCATGAAAATTGTTGGTTTTAATAAAATAAAAAGGTTTCTAAAAAAAAACCATTGTCATAACGATCCGTTTACTTGATTAGCCCGTAAGATTATGATTATTAGTTACCGATACAGCAATGTAGATCTATGGTTGTAATGGTTTTAATTACATAGTTATTATACGACTAAACGAGTATAAATCGTAGTAATATATATTATAATAATATTATAAACATGTACACGAGAATCCTGTTTCGATAAATAAGATTATAGATATAGACTAAATTTCTAGTCACTTTTCAGTACAACTGTGGTGCGGGTCGGTAAGCTCTTTAATGGTAATAATTAACTAGAACTCACATACAAGAAAAATCTAGTGCATATTTAGACATTTGAAAGTCTTCGATCTCGTACGGTGTGCCAATAACAAAAGGAAAGATAATATTGTATTATGCTCTCATGCAGACAGTTGCCAACCAGTATTTCACAAATCTTAATTATGGTGATTTATCATACAGCTATATACACACACACACACACGTTAAAGACAAATTGCTACTTATCAACTTAATAATATAATACTACTGTATGTTATACTGTATACCTGTATAATATTTTAACAGATGAACGAATATGTTATACCATTTATCGTGTATATACGATGTAGTTAGTGTAATTACTGGGATATTAGCCAGGCATATTATTATTATGTGAGTACACAACTAAAACCGCATTCCAGTTTCAAACCCAAAAAAGCATATTTGTAAAATTGCAAAATATCGTTCATGAACGTCTATATCAAACGCAATGTAGGTACGTGCGTAGATATGCTTACAAACTGAATTCGCTGACTTTATTTTATTCAGTGTATAAATGTACATGATATCAATAGATTACTACAGTAATGCAGTGAATTTTAGTGTCTACGTTTTGTAATATTATTTATCTTACTTATACGTACAATTTGTATCGAAGTACAATCATGGTAAACGACATTTATAGATTGTATGATTTTAGAAATAAGTCTAAAATAATATAATACAGTGCAATGTGGAAATGAAAAATGGAAACATTATGATTGCGTAACATAGTTATATTGTACGATGATTTAATTATCACACGTACATCTACAATCTATATACTACTAATAATAAAATAATGATTCGTGTTGAAAATTGGTAATTTTTCTCTCCAGATCGTCCTGTATTAATTATATTTGCGTAGATTGTACGATAATCATTATATAAATTATGATATTATATTATTACGTTTAGTGCGCATAGGTTCGTTTTTCAGGTCAACTGCTGTATAAAAAACATACTGCTACAGTAGCACCGTATAATTTCAATACGATATTATTATCGCAGGCGACCCTCATAAACGATTTTCCAGACACGAGTGTACGATGTGTAACAATACCTATTTATAATAATATATATATATATATATATGCAAAATAGAAAATTATTCAAGTATATATATATGTGTGTGTGTTACACACTATTTCCGACCGTGTCATAGACGATATTCAGCGTCTTTGTAATAAAAAAAATGAAAATCATCGTTTTGCTAGCCGAAAATAGAATAGTACATACGATATGTTAACATACAGCTGTGTACAACCCAAATATTATTGTACCTATGTGTTAGCCCGCGGTGCATGATTGCACAGATATATGTCGACACGCAAACCCATATCGCGACTCTTTGCGAAAGTCCGACGTACTATTATAATAATCATACACTTTGTCAAGTATTTATCGTCGACGCACTTTTATAACAATCATCACTCATTCTAATGCAAATAATCCTTCATCGCACCCATCCAATACACACAATAGTAATAATATGCTTGTCGAACCCCAACGCAGTGACTATACGTACAAGTATATTTTTTCGATATTATTCCCTGTATTCTTCGATTTGGAACGTGAGAGATTAAAGTAAAATAAATACTTCTGCTATGTACCTGTACGTGTACAAAAGTCGCATGTGTACAAGCGTGTGTATGTAATATGTATATAAGTATGTGTGTGTGTGTGTATGCGTCTACCATGTGTATAATATGTGTCTATCAAAATTCTATAAGCTTTCACTCATGGGCCGATGACCCGTCGACCCAATAGTCCTAACTATCGAATATTGTCCAATTGGGCGTAAATTAATTCGCATTGAAACTCAATTCATTTGATACGCTAATTATTTTATTATTGATTGTGGCCAATGATTGTATTATAGTAAGTACCTATATGATGTATACCATTATACCTATATTGTATACGTACACAATACACACCCGTGGGTCCCTATATTATATATACATATTATATCAATACGTTTTTAAAAAAATTCCCTAGTAATATCCAATGTACATAAGACTACGATATCATTAATATTATCTATTTATTTTTTTTCATTTTTTTTTTTCAAAACGAGAAGAGAACCAAATAATATATAAACATAGATAGTGTTTTCCGTAATTCGATTGTAATAGTGTGGCCGTCCAATGTTTTTGCGATGAGCGTGATCACTCATTGTTGGACGATGAATCATTTATTATACATTACACGTGAATAATGAGACATATGATTTTTCATTACAAATTTCTAAGAAAAACTTCCATATTTTTAAGTTAGTATAGGTTTGGCCGGTTCAATCACGTTACCTGTAATATTCGTGTGTCTCGTATGATAATATAGCACTACAATAAAATATTTCAATCGAATATATTACTCTTGCGTGTGGAATCACACTGAGGACTACGTGTGGTATTACGATTTGAAAACGGAAAATTAATGGTTTTTTATAGATTCCTATGATTTAGGACGTGCACGACAATTTATATCCGTACTCGATAAATCGATTGACTTGCGGATTACGATGCGTTTTTAAGCTGTACCTATTACACACCACAGCAGTAACGAATGGAGTGGTACAATTACCATATGAAGACATGTGTGTGTATATATATATATAATAAATTACCTACAAGCTGCATAATTGTATATTAACATAACGGTAAATCATATGCGACGTATAACCGCGTTTAGTGTATAATATATAGTCATCAATATCATTATAGCCTAGACCAGCGCTTGGTACATTTATATGTGTATAATATAATTGATTATTGGTCGCGAGTTTAGGGTTATTAACTTTCCAATTTACCAATTCGGGTTAATGATATTGGGCATATCCGTGTACAATAATAGTTGGCAAAGTTCATGTTTTTTTTTTCTTTTTTTCGCTTGTATACGTGTTCACACAAGTTTTTGAACCTACAACATGATGGATATATCGTGCGATTCAGAAACAGTGGGAACAATACCATTATTCCAATAATAATACAAATAGTAAAAGTGATATCACCGCCAAGTAAAAAGCTGATCACGTTGTAACGCGTGCACACACAAAAACTACAAAATTGTTTAAAAAGATATTTGTTCAGATTTATTATTGATTTTGTGCAGTATCACCTATTCTCGATTGAAGTTCAGTGGCGTCAAAGTAAACACCACTAATTTTTGTTGAAAATCTGATTCGGAGTCTGGATCATTGTTCAATACAAACTATATAGAAACATGATCGAACGGTAACTACCTGCAAAATTACCTACGCCAGTTACATTTTCGGCTGGCCGTCGGAGTAGGTACTTTCTTTAGAAGTTCGGCATATATACTATAATATAATGACTACAGTAGCAGAGCGTCAATAGAAATCATTCGGTACATTCTTGACTGCTACGTGTTTTTACCTATTATTTCACGTGAAACATTAAAACTCGTAATACAAATGACTAGATGACACATACACGGTGATTCAAATCCGTGTAGGTAAAGTTGCGGTCGAAAAGAAAAACGCGCGTCCAGCGTCTGAAGCATAGCACACAAATGATATAATAGACTATATAAGTTGCTGCGACGACAAACTGTTACGTAATAAAAATTAACGTCTTTTTACACATCTAAACGTATACGAACTACAGATGTTCCATTATATTATTTTTATCATATTATTCGTAGTAAACACGTATATTGACTAAGAGCAAATTACTAGCCAGCATATACTGCGCCGCTGCACGTTACGTTCCGGTGTTCCGTAAAATATTATCACAGTTGACGACACTTAACGACTATATTGATTATATTATTTTACACAAGATCTTAACGACTGTTTTATATGCGTCAAGAAATATAATAACAATGTTTGTATAATTCAATTTATTTCTATAAATTATTTATTTGGTTCGCACGGAATTCTATATTGTAACCCATTGTTTAATACTTCGCACGCTTTTTTTCTTTTCCAAAAAAAACTAAAAAAAATATTGTTATAATATTTAGGTGTATTTCTCTATGCATGCAGTGTTCTTCCGAAAATTATTTTACACCCAAGTACCTATACAATATTTTATATACTTGTATATGTAGGAAGTAAAATATTATTCATGATACCCGTTCTGCTGTTTGATTCCAAACGAGCCGATATATTTATTACATCCGGCTACCGCAATACATTATATTATAATGATTATAATATTATACACCTATGAAATGTATAATGCGGAGGATAGAAAAATAATGATTTATCGGTTTAATAAATAATATATATTATTATTTACAAGTGTTTTTGGGAAATTTAACGTTGTGTATAATATGGACCCTCTCTCCTCGGCTATCGTAAAAAATGTAATAAATATACTACTCACGTTTTTAATATTAAACGACTGCAGGATTACAAAAATATCCACAACGCTTGTTGTATCGTCGTCGTGATCATCATTATTACTTATTTCTTAGCAAAGCATCACCCTACATTAAACACTTTCGAACTACCGCCATACAATATTATAAAATAATATATACAAACTATTATAATATATATTATACAGTGTGTGGTATAATTAATTCCCATTTCCATTTTACTAGAAATGTGCTTAAATTATAAACGCATATTATACAACAATACATAAATTATATTAAATTAATGTGTTACGAAAACCGTTCCTGTACAAGTAGAGTCTACACTATACACCACCCATGACGTATATTATAATCAACTTGTAATATTAAAGCAACGGACTGTAGCGCAGTGTTATAGGCGAGCAACTATTATACATACTTACCCAAATACATATTTAAGTGTATCGCGGAAATATTTTTGTGTAATACATGCAGAAATTAACAATACATCGGCGAGCATAACCATTCTTGTAGGACCGCTAAGTCCTACATACATCATATAGAGCTCAAAAACTACTTCCACGTTGATCCCATGGTTTTGTCAACTTTTATTTTTGTCATTCGCCTCTCACCTGCAGTCACCAACAGCCGATTTACATGTGAAACGTTGTTTTAAAGTTGTCAAACACTCGCGGTGTGATCTGAGTAGACTACTACATGTAATCATACATACGCAGAACCATATGCATCAAGCCGTGAGCCCACGTCGCTCATATTTGCATTCATAGACTTGTACACGTGACTGTCAAAAAATTACGGTCAATATAATGTACGAAGAAAAAAAATCCTATTCGTACCGGCGGCCGAGTTTTCAGAAACTACTCGTTTTATTATAGAGTATAGGTTGTAGGTATGTTATTGTATAAATTTGGTATATATGTATGGGGAAAAAAATAATACAAATACCATGTACCAAACAACGCACGTTTTGAGCGTTACGACGACGTGATGGTTTTTGAAATTGAATATTACTTCAACACTCGCACGAATCCAATATCGAAACTAAATGTTTGACAATTTTTCGGTAGGGATGATAAATATAATGATTTGTGAAAACAATCAAGTTGTTCCGATTATAAGTTTATGGGTTGATTGGTGACATTGTAGTTCAACAAGAATATTGAAAAAAACTCGATTTCGTCGCATCTTTAAACTGTCTACTACGGTTATGAAAAATTTTCGAAACATCGGGATTGCGCAGCGTGTAGAATATGTATATTATGGAACATGTTAGTTATTCTAGAATGCAGTAATCGCATAATAAATACTTAGAAAACGCAAAATTTATTTGGTTGTCGACAAATAAAATATTATTTTTTTTAATTATATCATTATTACATCACAATATTATAAATGTGCGATACGATGCAAGTATTCTGGACATTATTATATTTTATGTAATCTGCATAATAAATATAGGAATGGAATTATTTAAATGTAATTGTTTAACACGTTTACCTCGAGCTTGAATTGGTCCAAGCAGAAATGTATCAAAATACTACACAACAATTTCATTTCACATCATTCGCAACTTAATTGAATTGGGCAGTGGAGAAACTCGTTTACAATGCATCGCGTGAGAAATGTTTACAGAATTAAAAAAAAAAAAGACAAATTTAGTTTTTGATATGTGTGAAATTTGGAGGCTATTCGTCTGATTTCCTACTAGAAAAACTCTGCGAGAATAATCATAAAATTACAAAAACAAATTAAATAATGTCGTGAGACAACGGAAAATAAAAAATACTATTTCATTATAATGACATTTTGAGTGTTTAATTTTTATTTTTTTATTATATTACATCGCGTTACCGACAAATCGGAAGTGTCTTAGCAATAGTGAAATGGATGAGTTTGTTTAGTGCGACATAATGTAGGTACTGCAGTTAAATAACGGTAAAAGTTATGAAATTGATAATTAAAATGCACATTCTTAATTCGGATTTAACCTCGAAGATACTTGGACATTGATTGCGATAATATTTCATATAATTGTGCGTGCGCAAGAAAAAACAATAGCTGAGTACAATATACTATTTTGTCCTCGGTGTTGAAAAATAATTTTGAATTCCCGGGCGCGGGAATGAACGTGATCGAAACATTTCACGTCATACCCAGTCCACGGTGATAATAATTTATCCGTGGCACGGTAGTAGAAAAAAAAAATAGAATAATACCATATCTCGCACGCGCTGGTCGCATAGTATACCGGCCTGTTACAGGTCGTTGCAAATCACAACACACTATACAATCGATACTATTGCGTATTGCCCATATTTTTTAATCTAAGAGTGCCGCGCGCGCACGAAAACTGCAATATATAGATAAGTATAATATATAAAATATTATACCGTAGCTACTAGTTCGCCGTTTGAGCGCAGCGCGTGTAAACCAAATAATCCACGTCGAATGACGGTGATAAATGATGGTAAATGAAATCGTCGAACGGTTTTTAAACCACCGAAATGACAATGCAGTTGTACGACGACGACGGCGAAGCGAATAAAATAGAAACATTAACGCATTTATCTACGCGCCTAGTAGGTACAGTAAAACGCGTTTTTATTTTTTAATATTATTCGTCCGTATGTATATAAATATATAGGAGGTACGTGTTTGGTTTATGTTCATCATAATTCATCAAAAGTATACGTACTGTTAAAAATGCGCGCGTGTACCTATTTATGTTCATTATAATATCATGTCCATGTGTGCAGTGTACAGTACAGAAGTAATAAGACTGGCGCCTGAAAGCGGTTTTTTTTTTCTACGCCGCGAGAA
This sequence comes from Chaitophorus viminalis, assembly GCA_025469195.1. Taxonomy (NCBI): domain Eukaryota; kingdom Metazoa; phylum Arthropoda; class Insecta; order Hemiptera; family Aphididae; genus Chaitophorus; species Chaitophorus viminalis. The sequence goes on from JAIPRK010000211.1 coordinate 219,490, forward strand.
ATACGTGCGTTGGTCTTATATATCATACACACGGTCGGTCGGTCGGGTTGTTGGAAACGATGCCGACAGTTATTTGAATGTCACCGCTGAAATCCGGATATTATAATATAATTGTGCAGAACCGTACCGAGAAATAATATACATATATGTAATACGAAGGGAAAACGTTAAAATAACCCCTTCGTCCCCATAATAAAATCCGATGATATTTATATATTATTTTGAAATTAATTAATTCATTGAACAGCAGTATAATATTTTACTGTAATTTTTTTGTTCCTTCTAAATTATTTTTTATCAAAACTAATAAGTTTTACGTTACTGTTAGTATTTTTGCACCCCCATGTCACAGTACCTGGACGCTAGCCTCACCCAGATAAGTTACTACCAGATATTGTGTGCACACTTGCGAAGAATAAACGACTACGGCGAGCGGAGCTTTTTCTAACGTCCAAAGTTACCCGTTCGGGTGCGAGAAAAATATGACGAACGTGCGCACACGTGTGTGACAAGTATTTACATGCATGTGTGTGTGCATTCAGTCAGCCGGCAGTAGCCAGTAAGGAATGCAAAACGATATTACAAAACGAAAGATCACTCGCGCGGGCGCACGCGCTTGCTCGTGTGAGAACAGAAATCTCGGTGTGTACCTACTCTCGCGATAGGGTCAATGATACCCAACGTACATAAAAAAAATAAATAAATAAATAAATAAGAAGAAGAAGAAAACACACACACATACACACACACAAGTACGTTGCACATATAATATACAGGGTGTCACATGATAATTTACTATCGTGAGATCTCTTGTGTTAAGTAACGAAAATACTCAATCGAACATTATATTATATTTTTTGGGACCAAAGACTTCATTTTTGTCAGTTTTTAGTCGAGTATCATTTTTAAAACAACTTTTATATTTGGAATTGTTTTGTAATATTTGAATATCACCATTTTACAGGAATAATGTTATTGAAAATGTTTACTTACAAATTCGTATTCATTTTTAAAAATTTATATAACATGTGGTTTTTAGTTATATAAGTTATAAAAAACAACTAAGGTAATTTGACTATCGCAATGATTAGTAAATCCTCGTAGGACACCCTGTATAAATAGGAGCGGTCTTCTTTCGTGCACATTATACATACATACACACATACACACGCACACGCACAGCCCCCAGGCTAGAATCACCTTCTATTTTATTCAGACCACCACTATTACATTGTTATTATTATGATCATAATTAATATTAATATTTTGGTTTTCATTATTATTAAAACTATGATAACTATTACTAGACACACAAGCTCTCTCACACATGCATTTATTTTAATTGCGAAACAGGTCATTCCATCTACGTCCTTGTCGGTCGATTCTCTGCGCCGCCTCCGTTGTATCTCATCTTTCTTTTTTTCATCGTCGTCTAACGTGAGCCCGAATCTCCTTGTGGAGGTCGAACGGTCAATAAATTATTCATGTTATTGAGTAGGTATAATAATAATACACATCGACGGTCGCCTGTACATTCTAATACAAATACATGTATACATTATAATAAACTCGCAGAGAGATGCGTTTTATTTTGTTTAAGTACCTGCGGGTTGTACATATACCTGAATTTCGTACAAACATGTAGGTATATGACGCTTATTTGTTTTTAACTAGTCTATTGCGTTACAATATCGTACTGTCATTATTTCTAAAACAGTTTCAGGTCAAATATTGCAAATTAATATTGCTTTTGCTTATATGAACGCGCGGCAGCATACACAGATATTTTTTTTATATTAACGCGATTGCGCAACAGTCGAAACACGCGACCCAAAAACAAGTCCTACTCCACTTTCGTGTTTTTTTTTTCTACCCGAACAAGTTAAACATATTATAAAATGATAATATTTTGTGAAAAAAAAAACACAAATACATCTCGTCTACGTCATACGTCTCGTGATTACGATTTGCGATAATTCATTAATTTTTTTTTTCAACCTTTTCGTATATTATCAATAAATTATTAATAATATAACATTCTGAACTACGCTTAATATACGTTATAATTTTCAACTGTGCATTTCGCACTCCGGTAATCCGTAACAACGTACGCCGTACCTTATATTATAAGTCATTAAAATATATTATAATAACTCATAAACGTGACAATACGTGTGCGTGTGTGCATATTATTATGTTTACACTTGTGTTTTTACTTTGCTTTCGGTCGTTTAACCTCTCTGAAACGAACCTAACCCGACAAATCGTATATACACCGGTAAACGGTTATAAGCTCATGCACATGCCGGAACCTTCACCTTTCGAGCATTCCTTGACCTGAATACCGCATAACGCGTGTGTCTCTACAAGACAACCGCGAACAGTCCGCGGCGGTGCTTGATTAGTTATAAAAAAAAATTAAACGTTTCCCATATATCGGAATACTTTCACCGAAAAAAAAAAAAACTGGGTGCAGTTCATATTTTTCAACGACCATATAATACCGCGTACATATGCTAGAACACACGCACCTTAATATAAATATTATACGTATTACAAATGTTTATGTTACTCAACATAGGACTAATAATTTATTTTCATTACGCCGTACGTGTTTCAGACATGGCAGGAAAAAGAAGCCGGAAAAGTTGTGCTGTACACGACCACAATGGGTATAGTCAGAGACACGTACCAGCGGTGTTTGCAGGTCAGACAGATACTGAGGACCCATCTGGTCAAGTTCGTGGAACGAGACGTCTTCATGAGCAGAGAAGTGCAGAAGGAAATCAGAGAACGTCTCGGCGCCGACACTATCTCCGTGCCGCAACTGTTTGTCGAAGGGAATCTCATCGGAGTTAGTTTCAATAATTTTATTTGAACGTATTATACATAAAATCTATAATGAATGATATATATATATA